>PVHP010030041.1:6641-22058 GCA_004024765.1 Zapus hudsonius
TGCCATTCTGACAGGGGTAAGGTGGTATCTCATTGTCGTTTTGATTTGCATTTCCCTGATGCTTAAGGATGTTGAGCACTTTCTCAGGTGAGAGAAGGCCATTTGTGTTTCCTCCTCTGTGAATTCTCTGTTGAGATCAGTGCCCCATTTTGTGAGGGGGCAGTTTACTTTTTTGTTATTAATTTTTTTGAGTTCTCTGAAGGTTCTGGAAATTAGGCCTCTGTCTGAGTTGTAGCTGGAGAAAATCATCTCCCAGTTTGAAGGTGGTCTATTGACTTTGAGAATGGTGTTTTTGTCTGTACAGAAGCTTTTGAGCCTGATCAGGTCCCATTAATTGAGTGACTGTTGCACTTCCTGGGCTACTGGGGATTTGCTCAGGAAGTTGTTCCCTACTCCTATCTCATGTAGGGTTCCTCCTACTTTTTCTTCCAGGGTGTTCAGGGTTACAGGCTTGATATTGAGGTCTTTGGTCCATTTGGAGTTGATCTGTGTGCATGGTGAAAGGAGTGGGTCTATTTTCATTTTTCTACACGTGTTTATCCAATTTGTCCAGCACCATTTGTTGAACATGCTGTCTTTAGCCCAGCTTACATTGCTGGCACCCTTGTCAAAGATTAAGAAGCTGAAGTTACTTGCATTAAAGGCTGGGTATTCAATTCTATTCCACCGGTCAGACTGTCTATTTTTCTGCCAATACCATGCTGTTTTAGTTACTATGGCTTTGTAGTATGTTTTAAAGTCAGGTATGATGATACCGCCTGCATAGTTTTTTTTTTTTGTTGTTGTTTTTTTTTTTTTTTTACTCAGAATAGTTTTAGCTATTCGAGGTCTCTTAATCTTCCAAATAAATTTGGAGATTATTTTATCTATGTCTGTGAAGAAGGAGGTTGGGATTTTTATTAGCATTGCGTTGAATCTGTAGATTGCTTTTAGCAGGATTGCCATTTTTATTATATTGATTCTCCCTATCCATGAACATGGAATGTCTTTCCATCTTGTCATATCCTCCTCTATTTCCCTCTTGAGTGTTTCGATGTTTTCCTTAAATAAGTCTTTCACTACCATGGTTAGTGATATTCCCAGGTATTTGATTTGTTTGAGGATATAGAGAATGGGACAGTTTCTCTGATGTCTTTTTCCGATTGTTTGTCTTCTGTATATAGAAAGGCTACTGTTTTTTGTGTATTAATTTTGTAGCCTGCCACTCTGCTGAAGGCATTGATCACCTTCAGGAATTTGCTGATAATGTTCTTTGGATCTGATATGTATAAGATCATGTCATCTGCAAAGAGGGAAAGTTTGACTTCTTCCTTTCCAATTTGTATCCCTTTGATGGGTGTGATGGGGTGATATCTCTCTATCTTAATCCTTTGGATGAATATATTAAAAAGAATAGTCACTGCTCAGTACTTTACAAAATTCAGGAAAAACAGCAAAGCAACTATATGCTGGTGTAGAGAAGAGAACAGTGGCTGTCCCAGTCTTTGGGGACAGTGGCTGGGATGGAAGGAAGTGTGGAGAAATGTCACAGAGCAAAAGTGAGATTATAAAATAGTCCCTGCAAACACCAGGACAGGTTTGTACTTGAGGTTTTGCTACCAAAATGAACAGTGAGAAAGTTAGTCAAATAACATTCCAAAAATTCTACAATTATGGGATGGGGGCTTGATGATTTTAGTTGGAAGGGATGTTAATATCTGGGATGATAAAAAATATTTTTAAAAATGTTCAGATTAAGGGCTGTAGCAGGAGTGCAAACAGCAATAAAACTGCAGCAAGTTTCCAGTTGCTTTAAAAGTAATTTGAGGAATGGTTACACTCCACCTCCATCTCTTCTCCTTCATGAGCTAGCAGGGAAGTGAAGGATCTGAGACAGAGTTACTCATATATTAAGAACAAGAATACTGACTGCATTTGAGAAAGGCACACAGCAAATATGTGCACCTGCCAGAGCCTAGGTACTGGATGAATCTCAATTCCCTTGGCTAATTAACTTTTTCCATCCTATATGTCACTGAAGACTCTAGAAGACAAAATCATTCATTGATTCTGAGTAGAAAGCAAAAATTTGTGTGGAAAAGACTGGATTTGAGCTGTACACTGAACAATATCATGTGGAATGGACTCCAGTACCCTGTCTCGGTCAGCGTTATACCCGTGACTTAGATGGGAAGGAAGATGTGTGCATAGGATTTCATCAGAGAGAAGCAAGTAGGAATCTTGTCATTTCCTGTGTGGATGACAGCAAGGGCCTATGAACTCAACAATGCCAGAAACCTGCACCAACTAGAAACAGTCTCAGATGATAATCTGTAACAAAAGAGGTCTCATTTCTACAAAACAAGGGACGGAATTTTGTCCTGGAACTTTAAGAAATGAATGCCTTTGCGACTAGGCATGAACTTCTGGCATCCACAACCATCAAAGATGAGTCTTAAGAAGTTGAGTTGGTCTGTTCCAAGTCTATCCATTTTTCTTTAAATCATTTTTCCTAATTTCTGAGTAGAATTCCATGGTGCATATGTACCACAGATCATACGCAGTGAACTCACACAAGAACAGAGAGACAAGCGCCACATATTCTCCCTTATCTGTGGCCCCTAATCAGGTTAAACCAAACTGTAAGTAAATATGACTAGTGACTCAGGTGAAAGGCAAAGGGAACAGAAGGAAATGGGGGCAGGTGTGGAAGCAACAAAGGGGGAGATGTTCACATACCTAAACTAACAAAAATCTGACTCCATAGAATTATATTTTCTATGAGACAAGTTCCAGAAGCAGATAGGATCTCAAATGGGGGGAGGGTGGAAACCTTCCTATGGTACAAAGGACGCTGTCCCCTGGCTCCCCAACCTAGTAAGTAGTTACCTCCCACAATGAGCTGTTAATCAGAATGACCCACAGGGTCCCCAAAAATAGTTTAAACTTTTGTCACAGCCCTTGAATACCCACCTCAGGCAAAAGATAAGACCCTATTGCTGAAGATTCCACAGACTGATGTCACACAACACTGAGAGTCCCTGCTGAATCCAGAAAGGAAATCAGCTCCCAGAAGAGCAGCCTGGGTAATGCCGGAAGGTGTTACATGAGCTACCAGGGGAACCAGACCAATGATATCCTGAGAGGGCAGGAGGCATCTTCAAGTTATACCAACTGATGGCCTGAGAGTGTAGAACACACTGCTATATGACACAGACAAGCAAGTCAAGAAGTGCCCATCTGTGCAATAGTGGTGCCCAACCTAGGTGGGTAATCAACAGCTGGCTAACTGGCTATGAGATCCACTCAGAGGCAGGGAACCCCTGACTGGTAAGGGGACCCAAGGCAACCTTGAATGGGGACCAAGAACCCCATCTCCAAAGGGAAGTCCTCACTAACCATAGGTCCTCAGAAAGGCTACACCCTCCAAATGCTCACCAACCTAGCAATATTTGTCTCAATTGACTAATAATGATCTCACTCTCCGCTGGAGACTCTGTATGTATCTTTCAGAAAGCAATGAGAACCAGGGATAAAGGAACTCCACCAAGGGGACCTAATATGTCAGGAGACACCCAAGCAGGAGACGATCCATGTAGAGCCCAAACACAACCTCTAAGGAAGTGAGATGACGAGCAAAACATCTATTCCCACAGCAAGGCAGATAACCTAGGGAAGGACAATGGAGAGGCACAAAGGGTGCCCAAAAATTGTCCAAAACACAAATTTAGAGATTTTTACAAACCTAATAACTATGGAAAATTTGAATTCCCCCAATATGACTCAGGGAAATTTGTGGAAGAGGGGGCAGAAAGAATGTAAGAGTCATGAAGGGGAGAATAATTAATGCATAAGAGGGAATGTCATCATGGATTCAATAGCTTTATCTAGAACCTATGATACTGAGCATATTGTTGTGTTAATATGTATAAATTTAAGCCAATAAAACATTTAAAAATGAAAAAAAAAAGTTGTGTTGATAGTGGTTTGCTAAGAGCGAAATGTCAGGTCTGGGAGATAGCTTGGTGGGTAAAGCACTTTCTGTACAGTATGAGTAATGTGAGTATCTGTAATTTATGTCCTTACAGCTAAAAGGGAGGCAGGAGAAACTTATGAAAGCTCTTTGGTCAGGCAAACACATTGTTGAGTAAGGAGACCCTGCCTCCATGCGCAGTCCAGAGGCAGGAGGGGAAGCTCCATCCTACTCACATCACTCCTATAACTGGAAGATATCAAGGCTGATGGCTTAGGAATAACCTCTGGACATGCCCCTGAAGCTAAGCATTTGGGGACTATTGTTGTAAAAAGAAAAAAAAGCCTCCTTGGTCTTCAGCAAAAGCAGCAGCCCTCATTAATGTGTTTAACAAAACACAGTCACCTCATAAATTTGGGCTGGAGAGATGTCTCAGTGGTTAAGCACTGTTCTGTGCAAGCATGAGACAACCGGTGTTTGAGTCTCCAGAGTCTGCCTATATCAGCTGGCATGGTCATGTACAGCTGTCACCCCAATTCTGGGGGGGGGGACAGGAGGTCACACAGCAAGAGAAGCCCTCATGCTAGCCTAAGGCAAGTGCTGAAATCGTGCTGCAAACAAGGCAGATGAGTGTCTGAGGAAGATGGTGGCAATGTTCTCTTAGTCCATCCCAGGTGAGTCCAGGTGGTAAAGCTAACAAGCACACAGCACACACACAGGACACACAGCAGGCACACTCCACCCAGAGTGCTGATGACTCAATCTCAAATGATCACACCCTGTCCTCTATAGACAGCTGTGGAATGAGTTTGCCAATTCCAGAGGTCATGAAAAAGCCTCATAAATGTGGAGGAGGTGAGGACAGGAGTTCTAGATTAGGTGGAATCAATATACAAGCTGTCATTACAAAGTTAGAAGCAGCAATTCCAGAATCTTGCTTTGAGGAGATCTTCTGGAATAATCTTGCTAGTTGAACCTCCAAGAAGTCACTAAAGCTCACCCTGGAAGGTAATGTTCATCATCTTGGCAAAGATGTCCAGGATCATTGCAAAGTGTGCTCCCACTGCTGCCTTTCAAAGGAGATACGAGAATAACCTGCACCTAAAAGCATTTGCCACTGTGTTTGCACAGGAACTAGAATCCACAGCTATTTAGGAGCTAATGTTTAAACTCATGGATTGAACCCACCCACACCCAGCTTTTAATCTTGTTCTTTATTATCCATAATTGCATACACTGTATGAGCAAATCTTATAATGGCACCCTCAATTCCTTCCTCCAAGTCCCCAGCCCACTGGGGACCCTCTTCGTGGTTGTACTGGATCAGTCCCTGGGGAAGGCAGTTATAAATAACACAGCAGCAACAAGTAGCCAGGTTTCCCACCCACTTGTGTGTTGTTGCTGAGGGGGCATGTTTCTGGATATTCTCCCCCACCATGGCTCTTACATTCTTTTCACCTCCTCTTCTGCTCAGTTCCCTGACTCATGGTAGGTGAGTTTTAAATCTGCTTTATTGTTGAGATCTTAAATGTGTCTGGACTTCTGTTTTGGGTTGTGTTGTATATTATTGTTGTCTGTCTCTTTGACATATTCTTGTTCTTTTAAAGTGAATTCCACTAACCAGGGGTGGGAAAGATCCCACAGAGATGTGAACCAGCATTCAAAGAAAAATTCCAAAAGCTTTCTAGAAGTTTCTCCAATATGAAGCCATATATCCTGGTTCATAGGATATGACCATGATGGTTTTCAAGCCCTGAGAGGGCTCAGCCATTCCTCTTAATACTCCAAGTAGTTTTGCTGAATTCCCTGAGATCCTGAGGCATTGAGCCTGGTGTCATATCAGATTTCTTAGTGGCAGAAGTTGCAGCTGTCCACTTGGCAGGGCACAGATCCCCAGAGAGGGTCCTAAAAGGGATTCACTGGCAGAAACAGTTAGCGTGTTGGTGATTGGAAACATTCGTAATGACAGATCCCAGGCTCTGCTTCCCTTCTCTCCGGGGATGTGCGGTGTCATCTGCAGCAGGCCTGTCTCTTCAGAAGATGCTGCAGCTTAGTGAGGCTGGCTCAGCTCTCAGACACATGCAAATATTTCTGCACAACTTATCCATTCTGGAGGCTTGTCACAGAGTAATGAGAGTCCTATTCTCCAAGACAGGAGAGGGGGCCTGGACTTGACCTGATTACCACATGGGCAGCTGAAACAGCTTCTGAAGCACTTCCCACTGGCACATGGTGATCTAGGAACTGATGAGAACCTCTAGCCTGAATCCAGGTTTCATAGCTGCAAGCAGTTTGCTGAAATGGTCCCTAGGAAGCTCTCCAAAGAGATGTCAGGGACCTCTTAGAGAAATGAGCTCTCAATTTTCCTTGCTTGACATCCAAAGAAGAGTATGTGACTCTTCACCTCAGCGAAATCAGCTTGAGCTTGGTGGGAAGAGAGAAATTGCCAACTCTAAGATGTGTCGATGAGATCTAGACACAGATGGCTTCCAGTGCTAGTGAAAAGAAAAAGAATTCATGCAATGTAATTTCCTCTCTCCTTTTTTTTTCCATCCCCACAGATATTTATTTAGAAACACACAGGTAATATTCTATGTGGAGGACTAGAGGGGAATAAACAAATTACCGTGTTAGTTTCTGGTTAAGTAGTGTGTTTGGGGTCATAACTTGGTATTCATTAAGTATTATAAGAGTAAAGGCAATAGACTCTCCCAAGCACAGCATACAGTCCTAAAGCAGGCAAGACAATCAGACAGAGCAGAAATATTAAATGAGCATGGAACAATTCATTAACAAAATCCTCCTAAGAATATGACGTTTGCACTTAGTTTTCTTTCTTGGAAGGATTTTGTTTTTTTTTTTTTTCTGTTTTGATAATAAAGAAGGAATTAGTCCCTTTTTTAAACAAATCCTACAGGTCATCTACTATTATTTTATCCAATGCTTGGAGTGATATAGATATATACAGCAGTATAAAGCATCAATATTTAATTAAAATACAGTATTATGTAAAACCAGTGAGAACTTAAAAATGATTATCTCCTTGATAATTACCTTTTGCTTCCCTAGAAATGAAATTTTCATGTCAACTATTTTTATATATTAATGTTTCTAAAATGATTTGAGAATGGATCATCAGATTAGACCTTAAACTCACAGCAGATGAATAGTGAAAATGGATAGCCACCTAGCACCTACAATTCATTTTTTTACCCCTTAGTATAAGTTGGTAACACAATACTATTGGACAGAAATCATTTGGGGTTGGTGAATCAAAGATGGACAAAGGGTGGAATGTGTGAGTTTGCCCCTGTTCAGAATCACTGCCAATGTTATCCTTTGTTTTTCTCCAAGATGTTAGGCAACACAGGCCACTAAAATACCCTGCGTCTCTGGAGTCATTACCAGACTCAAATGTGAGAGTGATCATGGAGAAAGAAACAATGAAACTTATTGCTGGAAGTCATCTCCCTGCTCCTTTGGAAGACTGGTTTCCAATGTGAGTTGTACAACTCGTTCAATCTTACCATTATCTTCGGTTTTCTCAATGTATTGTTTTAAGCATTTCTGGAAGGTCAGCTTATCAGTTGTCCTATTATTTGATTCTCCTCATTTTCATTCAGGTTCCATTTTTGTCTGATCCGGTATCATTCTTTGTGTACATTGCATTTCATATTTTCTTGTACTGGCCTGCTTTGTCACCGAAAGCTGAAGAGAAATTTATGCTACTAAATACACGACATTCCTTTCCAAATCAAACTCTAGTCCCTCTGTATAGTGTGAATGTTTTTATTCTTTTTGGTCTCATTTCCAAAAAGCCCTAGTCCTTTCCCCCAGAGATTAGTCACTTTGACTATTTCTCTTGCCCTTCCTTTTCTGGTATCTGCAGACCATTATTTTTCCCTTGCCCAAAAGATCAATCATGACATTTGACTAATTTGCATAAATCTCATTCATTTTTCAAGGAAAATAAATTCCGGAGCTACAATGATACCACTTGTCAAAAGCCCTTGCCTGTGTCCTCTCTGGTCAAAGATCCCTTTTGATTTGATTCCTTTAATACATATCAGATTTCATTACAATAGAAAAGTGCTCCTCATTTTACTTTCTCCAGGACAGAGGCTCTTTGCTAATTATCTTTAAAAAACATTTTGAATATAGATTCTTAAAGATAGGAGATTGAATAAAATGGGTAATTGAATTAGTCAATGAATTAACTAATTAAATTTCTGTTCTCATTCTTTGCCAAAGGCCAACAACAGAGATTGCCTTATATAGAAGTTTTTTAAATACTCATAAAATGTTAATTGTAATCTCTATATTAAGAGTCATTTCATACTTGATTTGGATACGATAAAATTATAAGCTTATGGAATGTCACGATCTCTTATAAAAGAAAAGAGCAAGACAAAAGAAAAATATACAATTTATATTATTTCTTGAGGTTCAGAAATTGTGACCTAATTTTTATTTTAATATTTTTACTGTTTTTGGTGAAGTGATAAATAAATTGATTGGAGGTTTTCACTTAGGAGATATTTTCTTTCTGATTAAGAGCAAATCACTTTGAAATCATCTCTCTCTGCCAAGTGGCCTTGTACAACACTATGGAAGCACTCTTCTCTGTGAAATGAAGAGCTAGCCCAGTACACAGGGTCATGAAGTTGAATGAAAGACAACATTATGAAAGGCAATATACCACTAGGCTAACAGAGCTTACATTTTATTAACTATATATGAATTACGTTTTTAATTAAATGTTAATTTTATTTATGTATTAAAGGTATAAGCTTTAATGTTTCCATGACATAATATAAACCCTCTCATTTACTAAAATTTGAAATATAAATAACTATCTTATTTTCAGTAACATTATTTGTTGCTATAGTTTCTGTCAATTTGGCCAGGGACATTTAAGCCTTATTTCTAATCATAAGCTATTGAGGATAGCTCAGGATCATCAAGAGTTTTATTCTGTAGCTTAGTATAATAATTCACCCCTCAATTACTGTTGAGGCAGTGTTCTGTACAAAAAGAGAATCTTGGGAAGTGTACTTACTTTGGGCTGCGGATGGAGAATACCGGGAGAAGCAGGATACATCAACAGAGAGGTGATTTCATGAGATAAATCACCTGCACCTCATCTGCCCAAACCACCCAGAAATGATTGAAAACTAGTTCCAGGGAGAAGATGACAGACACTGTGGTCACTCAAATCTCATCAAAACAGGTCCAGAGGCTATAGAGAACTCAACAGTAAATTGGATCCTTATCATGCCTGCCAAGGCTCAGGGAAAGTAGTGGAAGAGGGGGGTCAGAAAATTGTAAGAGCCTCTGGGTGGGTGTGAATAACTTGAGACACTATGTCCCTTCCCATTTCCCCAGAGACTGACTGATGCCTTTTAGTTTCCACAATGAATACCAGTAAGCCCACCAAGGAAGACCCTCAGCAAATAGGGGTGGTTGAGAAGGGTTATACCAGTATAAACTTTTTATAAAAACAAATTAATAAATAAGATTAAAAAAATAGAATCCATAGAATATACTTCTGAAGAGGATATTCATTAGGTGGTCTGAGCAGCCAGTAAGTCAAGGCAGGGCACCTTGTGAACTGGCTGGAGAGTCACTGCTCATCTGTTCACCTTGGAAGGCTTAATAGGCTGGGGAGTGATGTCAGAGTAAAGGCAACCACAGGAACAGGAAAGGACACACTCACAAGCAAGACGTGAGGAGGGGCAGGTAAAGGTGATTTTTTTTTCTTGACTTTCTTTAATGGAAGGTGCCCTTTGTGGTTAATTCTTCCCAGAAATGCCCTCTTAGACATGTCAGAGGTGTGTCTCTCGGTTGATTCCAGAATGCATCAAGGTTCTCTTCAAGATTCATCTTATCATTCCACAACTTGTTTCCTCACATTCACAAAGAAATAACAACAATAAATGACACTGGATACATCTGTTGCTAGGGTAACAAAGAAAATGAGTAAATAAATATCATTCCAAATAAGTGAAACAACTATAAGATTTTTAAAAATATTTTATTTTTTAAGCAGAGAAATACACACACACACACACAGAGAGAGAGAGAGAGAGAGAGAGAGAGAGAGAGAGAGAGAGAGAGAGAGAGAGAGAGAGAGAGAACCAGGGCACCAGGGGCATATGTGGGTACTGGGGAATTGAACCCTGGGCCTTAGGCACTGGAGGCAAGTGCCTTAACCACTGAGCCATCTTTCCAGCCCAAGTTTTATTTTTAATCCTAAAATTATAAATTGGTGAAAACTACATTAGCAAAATAAATTGGATCCTTTTTTCAATATTCCCTATTCTAGAAAAGAGTTTCCCCTAACAGTCATTTTAAAAGCTATGAGTATATCTATAGAATAGTTTAATATTACATTTATATCATGATGTGACCTCTTTTTTGGGGGGTTTGATTGACTCCATGCAGCCATACTGAGTTATAACTGCCATGATCACCTGTAAGTAACACTGATCTGGTTTTTAGGATAGTTCCCCATCCTTCTCTAAATACACCAAAGCACTAGGACGGTATGTGAAACTTTAAAACCTAGACTTTTGACATTAGTGGCAGGAAAGTGCGTAACATCCTTGATATAATCTTGGTTAAAACCATGCACATTCTGACTTGGATAAAGTTACATTTGCCATGAACATTAGTATGTGAGCCCTCCTCCCTTGACCCTAACCAAAATCACAATCTGTCTTACTACTGTCTCAAATATAATTCTTTTTCTTAGTCCCTGGCGAATTGCACTTTGTGAATTCTGGACCTTTGTACCACAATGTCGGCTCTTACTGCCCCTTGAGACTGGTGCAAATGCACCAGGACCAGGTTCCTCAGCAGTGGTGTCTATCATTCAGTGACATATATTACACACACACACACACACACACACACACACACACACACACACACACACACACACACTCCTAGGCATCTGTAAGGTATTCATTCCAGGACTTCGATGGCTATCAATAACTGAAGATTCTTAATCCCTTTTGTAAAATGGAATAGTATTCGTATATAATCTACAGGTATTTGAACACATCTCTTCATTACTTAAATGCCTAATACAAAGGAAATATCATTCAAACATTCATCATATTATATTTTTGGAAGATAATGATAGATAATTTATACATATGCATTACAGATGCAAACTCCTCTACTCATGTGATCCTCCTGCCCTAGCCTCCCAAGTAGCTGGGACTACAGGTAACCAATGCTTTATCCAGATCCCAATATTTTTTACCTGGAGTTGCTTGAGTCTGAATATGTGGCCCGTGGATATGGAAAGATCAACTGTAGATTTTGTATAGAAATTGTGAAGCATTAAAGTATATCCAATCCTTCTGAGTTTTTGTGAAGTTCTACATCTTGGTCTTTAGTTGAATGTGGTGAACAAAATTCAAATCGACTTAACAAACCTTTCAGAAAAAGTAATTCATAACTTATAAACTGTATCCCAAGGAAGAGTTTATTGAAATGTATTTTTATTGCAGTATATTGCTATGATTTCTATTTGTTATAATTTTTCACTTATTGTAAAAGTGTTTCACAGACTGGGGAAATGGCTTAATTGTTAAGGTACATGTCTGCAGAGCCTGATGACCTGAGTTCAATTCCCTAGTACCCATGTAAAGCCAGATACACAAAATTGTCACATGCATCTGGAGTCCCTTTGCAGTGGCTGGAGGCTCTGGCACACCCATTCTCTCTCGTCACTCTTCTTTATCCCTATGCTTGCAAATAAATGAGAAGAAATTTTTAAAAAGTGTTTCAGGAGTCCGGGCGCCTGTTGCGGTCGCAGCGGGCAGGACTCAGTGGAGGAGACATCGTCCGGCAGTGCGGTGGGACCCCGCATCCTCAGTGTCTGTAGAAGCTGAAATCCATCGCCATCCTTCAGAATGCAATGGAATGTACCACAGACTACGTCTTGGCTGGCACACAGGACATTCTTGGAGCCACAGAAAGCTGGTCTCTCTGGACACCATCACCGCCTACAAGGACCTTGGCTTTTGCGCAGTGGTGAACACAAGAGGGCTTGGACACAACACCCTCAGAAGTGGGTACGTTTACCTGCTGCCCAGTGCCTTGCCAGGGAGAGGAAGTCTTTGGATGCTCAGCCAGGGGTGCTCATCTTGCACATCTGAACATCTTGGCTCCACATACCTGTTGTTCCCAGGGACATGGCAGGCTTCTCCATGGGTGGCAGCCACTGCTCCCATGGACGCTTGGGTGGGGCTTTGGCTAAGGAAACTACAGCTCTGATTTCAGATAATCCTGAACACTTTTCTCACCACACTCCTCTAGCCACTGCTGAGGATGCTTGTGGAGGGGGTGGGCACAGCCTGGGTGGGTTGTGGTGTCACATGGCAGGGACCCAGCTCAGCTTTTTCTTGCTGGTCCTTGGTGTAGGAGCAGATGCTACTTGAGGAGCTCAGCTTGGAGGTCACACTGCCCTTGATCCCCTCAACACTGGTTCTCATTGAGTTGGTAGACAGGGGGCTTCTATGGAGGGGTTGGTTCCCAAGAGTACCATAGGGTGAGAGGGGTAGTCTCTGCTCTACCCCAGGGATTCCTAAATTTCTTTCATAGAAGGAGGTGGTGAGGGTTGGGCCTGGCCAAGGTGGAAAGTCCAGGCTCGCTCTGATTCTCCTTGATGGTGGAAAGGAGGAAAAACCCAAAGGGCCCATCACACTGGCCTCCACATCAGTCTGGCATACCTTCTTGTCAGTGTCCCCCAAACTGCCTGGTGGTTCATAATGAGGTACATAGAAAGAACCTCATTATACATTCTTTTATCTATGCAGTGTACTACATTGAGGAGCTTGAATCCGACCTTACACATGGCCCCTACAATTTTTGGGCTTGGGATACTTGAAGTTATGTCCCTGACAGAAGGTCGTGCACTGTCTTTCACACTTTTGACCCATGGGTGCTCCATAAGGTGGCTTGCCGTGGGCCTGAACCGGGAGGCTTACACCTAGTAAGTGAGTGATGACATGGTTGATCCCTGCAGACAGATGGGATTGAATACAAAAATCCGGGGCACAGATCATAAACTCCTGCATGGAGCTGGTCTCTTCGTCATAAGAAAGCCTCCCCATCACCAGGAGGTAGAGCACCACACCAAGGCTCCACATGTCTGCAGCGAAGCCATAATAGGGCCTCCCCTCTAAGACCTTGGGAGCACAGAAGAAGTGGCTGCCACAGACCTTCTTCAGTTTCTTCCCTTTGGTGGTTTTTGTGGCAAGTCCAAAATCACACAGTTTGTAATAGCCTTCCCCAGCCTCTAAGATGTTGGCAGGCGATGCCGTGGCTGTGGCAGTAATCGACTGCACTCAGCACCTGGGTAAAGACCCTCTGGGCCTGCTCTTCCCTCAGCCACCCCAGCTTCTAGATGATCCTTTCCAGGTCTCTGCCATCACCATGCTCCATGAATATGTACACCTGCTTAGCACCGTGGAGCACTTGGAACAGCTGGATGATGTTGGGATGCTGCAGTGTCTACATGACTGTGACTTCTCTTGTGGTAGCGCTATGTCCTTTACCACTTTCACAGCCACCATCGTATTTGTGAGTTGGTGACATGCCATCTTCACCTGGGCGAACCTGCTCTGTCCCAGGGAGGACAAGATCTCATAATGCTTGAAGAGCTCCTCACCCCAGGGGATGGTCTCCAAGCTCTCTCCCTTCTTCTCCTCCATGAGCTTAGATGACAAGCAGTTCTAGAAGGAAAGATTCCAGTTTTGAGTTCTTACAACAAAGATAGGAGAGGTCTCGTTTTTAAAAAAAGCCTCCAAGCAAATCTCAGAGGAGTGAATAGCACAACATAGCGAAGGTCAGAGCTGAGATTCATGAGCCAGAAACTCTGAATGAAAGAGGACCCAGGAAACAAAGCAGGGTGATTTGAGAGTATAAATGACTATAAACCCTTACCAAAATAAGTAAAGAAGGACACACTTCAGGTAACACCGTTGGGGAATATTTTGAAGACCTCTGCTCCAGTGAAGTTTTCTAGATTTGAAGATTTCTAGACACATGACTAACACTGAAATTTTACCAAGAAAATGCCATCACCTGACAGTTATGGAGAGAGTCTACCACACCTTTACAGAACTACCCAGTTGTCTTTCTGGTCGGGAGCAAGTGTTCAGACACCTGATCCTGTGAAGAAAATTCCACATCCAAACCCTAACAGGGACTTTTCCTCTTTCATATCAGCCAAGCCAGAGTGATCATGATTATATGATCATGAGAGGCTCTGAAGCCCCAGGCTTCTCCACGGGCTCTGGACACGATGCAGACCAGCTAGAAAGGAAATGTATCGGATGTGGCGATGGCCTTTTCACCTGGACACCCGCCCTCTGCAATAACCTTTGACTTTACAGGCCTCGTCATTTGTGCACTTGTAGGCATTCGGTGCCTTTTTAGTTGGATGCCGGTGGGTTGGCGTCTATGCAGTGTACTACGATGGATGGAAGCCCACCAGTGACATAGTGGTGCTGTGATAAAATCCTGTTTCGGGGCATAAGGTAAGTTTCACATGACTTCCCAGAAAGCCCTCATCAGAGTTCCCATCAGAAACCTGGGATCTCAAAAGACTGTGGGACCAAGTTAACACCACTTGTCTCCTTTAACCTATAATGATCTCACTCTCTGCTAGAGAATGTTTTTATTTCTCAAAAGGCAGTGAGAACACAGCTCTACCCACAGGAGTAGAACTGATATTTCAGAAGGTTAGGGTTCATATGGAAAGGCCATTGAAACATCCTATAGTTTCCTTTCTATCTGGTCTCCATCGGTGTCCATAGCCCAGTGGAGAAACCTGAAGCTTCAGGAGCCTTTCATGACTCCCTGGCAGAAGAAGCCCCCCAGCACATCAGCCAGGATCCAGGAGAACCCAGAGGAAGTGTCAAGATGAGGAAGAATGCAGCTTCCACAGCGAGCCTGACACCTGCGCCAGGGTGAAGGAGACACACACAGAGGACACTCGAAATGTTCCAGAGGCTGCTCAGAGCTTAACATAAAAGCACACTCAAAACTCACCACCTTGACTGAGGAACATTGCTGAAGAGAGGCAGACAGAGCCTAAGAGCCATATCTGTTGCTGGAACAACTCACAGGCCTCCATTCCTTGGAAAATTCCAGCAATCCCACCCAACAGGGCCCTCAGTGGAATGGGGACAAGGAGGGGGGAAACAGTGAATTGAACCTACAAAGTTTTTTTTTTGAATATATATTTATTGTCCATAATGTGTTACATTATTTAGTGGGCAAACCATGCGTTGTTATCCCGAATTCCCAATTCCCCCCCTCCCCATCCCTGATCAGTTGTATATCCTCCTCTGTGGGCTGTCTTTATTAGTCCTTGTGGCAAGGGATCCTGTATATCTTAGTACTCATCCCAGTCTTCCTGGCCCAAGTGTGTTGTCACTGATGGG
>PVHP010030042.1:0-21958 GCA_004024765.1 Zapus hudsonius
CACAAGGACTAATACAGACAGCCCACGAAGGAGGATATACAACTGATCAGGGATGGGGAGGGGGGGAATTGGGGAAGTCGGGATAACAACGCATGGTTTGCCCACTAAATAATGTAACTCATTATGGACAATAAATATTAAATTAAAAAAAATTTTGGTGTGCATGGGAATTTTTGCTGGGCATTATCTAAATTCTAATCCTCAACTCACCCTGTTACAAAAATGATATATATATAATTATATCACATAATGGATAAAGTATTACAAGTATAATAAATTCATGAATTAAAAAATAAATAAATAAATCTTTGGGGCTGGGGAAAAAAAAGTATGCTGGGCTAAAGATAGCATCTTCAACAAATGATGCTGGACAAATTGGATAAACACATGTTAAAAAAATGAAAATAGATCCACTCCTTTCACCATGCACTAAAATCAACTCCAAATGGATCAGAGACCTAAATATTACCCATACAACCCTAAACACCCTGGAAGAAAAAATAGGAGGACCTCTACATGAGATAGGAGTAGGGAACAATTTCCTGAGCAAATCTCCAGTAACCCAGGAAGTGCAACAGTTAAACAATGGGACCTGATAATGCTCAAAAAAACACCATACTCAGAGCCAGTAGACCCCCTTCAAGCTGGGAAATGATTTTTGCCAGCTGCAACTCAGACAGAGGCCTAATTTCAGAACCTACAGAGAACTCAAAAAAATTAATAACAAAAACTCAAACTAAACCCTCACAAAATGGGGCACTGATCTCAACAGAGAATTCACAGAGGAAGTAACACATATGGCATTTACTCAAATGAGAAAGTGCTCAGCATCCTTAAGCATCAGGGAAATGCAAATAAAAACCACAATGAGGTTACACCTTACTCCAGTCAGAATGACAATCAAAAAGAAAACCAACAACAATAATTGCTCGCGAGGATGTGGGGAAAAAGGAACCCTCATTCCTTGCTGGTTGGATTGCAAACTTGTTCAACCACTTTGGAAAGCACTGTGGAGACTCATTAAAAGAATGGACATAGAGCTATCAATGGACCCTGCTATCCCTCTACTAGGCATCTACCCATAAGATGTCACTTCTCACGAGAGGGACACTTGTACAATTATGTTTATAGCAGCTCAATTCATAATAGCAAAGAGTTGGAATCAACCAAAATGCCCCTCCATGGAGGAATGGATAACAAAACTCTAGTGTATTTACACCATGGAATTCTATTCAGCTGAAAGGAAAAACAACATATCGAAAATTAGGGAAAAATGGTATGACTTGGAGCATATCCTATTAAGTGATCTCTCAAAAGAACAGAGAGCCAAACACCATACATTCTCCCTCATATGCAGTCAATAACCAGGCTAATGATAATCTCTACGCTGACTAGTAGAAAGAAATAAGAGGTTATGAATTAGGGGTAAGCGATGGGGGGAGAGGAATGGATTAACCATGAGGCTAAACCAAATTAGCTTCAAAAACATAAAATTCTCATGAGCATACTGTAACCTATTGAGGAAGTAGTGGGCATCAACTGGCAAGAGGGGCCATGAGTAGTAGGGGAGAGAGTCTAAGCCTGTGAATAATTGATCAGTCTTAGAAACCCTGGTCCCACCCACCAGTTCCTTCCCTCACTGAGCCATTGAACAAAGTGACCCATGAGGTTCCAAAAACAAGACAGAATTCTGTCAAAGCTCTTGAGTGCCCTCCCCAGTCCTGAGGCCAAACCCTGTTGCCCAAGAAACCACAGAATGCCATCAATCAGCATCGAGAGACCCTTCGAGGTCCAGAATGGTATCCAACCCCCAGATGGCAGTTAGTGTAGTGCTGGAAGGCACTGCACAAGCTGCCAGGGGAAGCTGATCAATGAAAGCTGGAGTACACAGAGCCCACTGACATGAAACACAGCCTGCAGCCATGAGTAGGCTGACCATACCTCCTCCTGGGAGAGAACAACGAACCAAGAAAGGAGCATTTGTGCAATGGAGGAACCTGGGGCTGGGGGACACAATCAATAGCTTTTAAATTCGGACAAATATTCCACTTAGTGAGGCCCTTGACTGGAACTGGGGATTCAGGGCGATATGCACCAGATCCCATACTCATGGGCTCCCAAGAAAAGATGCACTATGGTAGCAATTGATGGGGAGGCCACTAAAAATAGAATCTAGGTAATCCAGAATTGTGTGTATTTGTTAACCTATACTGATCTCACTCTCCAATGAGATTGTGTTTGTATTATTCAGGATGCAGCAAGAGAGCTGTGGCCCATCTAACCCTACCAACCGACCACAGGCTGATAGCTGAGATCCTGGCAAGAGAGCAGCCACTACAGTCATACCGTGGAGGAATCATATGGAACCTTGCAGAAAATGACGTGATGAACAAGGGACCCACAGCCACAGCCATTCAATCAACACAGGATAAATCAGTGAGACAGAAACCAACGATTTTTGACAAAAAGCCCCTAAGTTATCTACATTAAAGCAGCCTCATCTACCAAGACACAGAGAACTGAGCAGAACATGGGGCGGAAAGATTGTGAGAGCCGTGGTGGGGGAGACTATCCAGAGGCATGGCACCCCTCAATGACAACACACTTGGTCCAGGAGAACTGGGCTGAATACTAGGTATCCATGGTCCCCTGCCACAAGGACTGATCTCGAAGGGCCACAGAGGAGAATATACAGCTGATTGGGGATGTGGAGAGGGGGCATTGGGGAATTGGGGATAACAACTCATTGTTGGCCTACTAAATAATGTAACTCATTATCAACAATAAATATATATATATATATATCATAATAAAAAGAGAAAGCTTCTAGAAGCTGGAAAGGGGTCCAAAAGTTTTTTTGTCATGACAGGTAGTGGGTATGGGTTTTAATAAGGTAAGAGTGTGAAGTGGAGGCCACCTATATTGTGACGGGATTTGGAATATAACTCTGTTAGGCCATTCAGAAATTCAGAAGTACGGATTTGAGACATTTATTTTAAATGAGGATAAGGAAATTTTCTACCAGAAAGTAGATGTTGTAGTCAACCATATGATGCTTGGATGAACCACCAGACCAGGCACAGTTATGGGAGAAATGGATTTATTAAAGCTACAGATCCAGGGGAAATTCTTTTTTTTTTTTTTTTGGTTTCTTAATCTTACTTTTATTTTATTTTTTATTGTCCATAATGAATTACAATATTAAGTGGACAAACAATGAGTTGTTATCCCCAATTCCCTGCTGCCCCCCCTCCCCAATCTGCTGGATAACCACCTCCATGGGTCGTCTGGATCAGTCCTTGTGACAGGGGAACAAGGATACCCTAGTATTCAGCCAGGTTCTCCTGGCCATGCCTCTGGATAATCTCCCCCACCACGGCTCTCACAATCTTTCTGCCCCCTCTTCCTCATAGTTCCCTGAGTCGTGGTGGATGAGTATTAAGGCAGCTTTAAGGTTGTGAGCTTAGGGGTCTTTGTGTCGAAAATCGTTGGTTTCTGTCTCACTGGCTTATCGTGAGTTGATTTAATGGCTGTGGCTGTGGGTCCCTTGTTCATCCCGTCATTCTCGGCTGGATTGCATATGGATCCTCCATGGTATGACTGTGGTAGCTACTCTCTTGCCAGAATCTCAGCTATTGGCCTACAGTCGGTTGGTAGGGTTAGATGGGCCCCAGCTCTCTCGCGGCATCATGAAAAATACAAACACAATCTACATCGAAGAGTGAGATCAGTGTAGGTTAACAAATATACACAATTCTGGATTACCTAGATTCTATTTTTTAGAAGCTTCCCCATCAATTGCTCCCATAGTGCATTTTGTCTTGGGAGCCCAAGAATACGGAATCTGGTGCCTACCTCCCTGAATCCCAAGTTACAGACAAGGGGTCCCCATCACTAAGTGGAAAATTGGCCCAATTTGAAAGCTGTTCATTGTCTCTCCCAGGTCCAGGCTCCTCCATTACACAAGTACTCCTTTCTTGGTTCGCTGTTCTATCCCAGTCGGAGGTGTGGTCAGCCTACTCATGGCCGCATGTTGTGTTTCGTGTCAGTGGTCTCTGTTTACTCCAGCTGTCATTGATCAATTTCCCCTGGCACCCTGTGCAATGACTTTCAGCACTACACTAACTGCCTTCTTGGGGCTGGATACTGTTCCGGACATTGAAGGGTCTCTCGATGCTAATAGATGGGATTCTGTGATTTCTTCAGCAACAGGGTTTTGCCTCAGGCCTGGGGAGGGCAATCAAGAGCTTTGACAGAATTCTGCCTTGTTGTTGAAACCTCTTGGGTTGGTTTGGTCAACAGCTCAGTGAGGGAAGGAACCAGTGGTTAGAACCAGGGGTTGTCAGGCTGATCTAATTATTCACAGGCTTAGACTCCCTACTATTCATGGCCCCTCTTACCAGGCAATGCTCACTACTTTCTCAATAGGATACAGTATGCTCCTAAGGATTTTATAGTTTTGAACCTAATATGGTTTATCCTTATGCTTAAGCCATTCTCCTCCCTCCATCCCTTCCCCTCATTCATAACCTCTCACTTCTTACTACTAGTCTGCATAAAGAACACGGTTATCCTGGTTAAGGACCACATATGAGGGAGAATATGCGGTGTTCAATTCTCTGTTCTTTTGAGTGTTTCCTTAGTAAGATCAGCTCGAAGTCATACCATTTTTTCCTAAATTTCAATATTTAATTTTTCCTTTCAGCTGAGTAAAATTCCATCATGTAAATATACCACAGTTTCTCTGTCCATTCCTCCATGGATGGGCATTTGGGTTGATTCCAATTCTTGGCTATTATGAATTGAACTGCTATAAATATAGTTGTACAAATGTTTCTGCACCAAGATGTGACATCTTGTGGGTAGATGCCTAGTAGAGGGATAGCTGAGTCCATTGGAAGGTCTATGTCCATTCTGTTCAGAAGTATCCACACTGCTTTCCATAGCAGTTGAACAAGATAGCAATCCCACCAACAGTGAATGAGGGTTCCTTTTTCCCCGCATCCTCGCCACCACCGATAGTTGTTGGTTTTCTTTATGATTGCCAGTCTGACTGGGGTAAGGTGGTATCTCATTGTGGTTTTGATTTGCATTTCCCTGAAGCTGAAGGATGTTCAGCACTTTTCAGGTGAGAAAAGGCCATTTGTGTTTCCTCCTCTGTGAATTCTCTGTTGAGATCAGTGCCTCATTTTGTGAGCGGACAGTTTGCTTTTTTGTTATTAATTTTTTTGAGTTCTCTGTAGGTTCAGGAAATTAGGCCTCTGTCTGAGTTGTAGCTGGCAAAAATCATCTCCCATTTTGAAGGGAGTCTATTGACTTTTAGAACGATGTTTTTGTCTGTACAGAAGCTTTTGAACCTGATCAGGTCCCATTGGTTAAGTGACTGTTCCACTTCCTGGGCTAATGGAGATTTGCTTAGGAAGTGGTTCCCTACTCCTATCTCATGTAAGGTTCCTCCTACTTTTTCTTCCAGGGTGTTCAGGGTTACAGGCTTGATATTGAGATCTTTGATCCATTTGGAGTTGATCTGTGTGCATGGTGAAAGGAGTGGGTGTATTTTCATTTTTTACAAGTATTTATCCAATTCGTCCAGCAACAATGTTGAATATGCGATCTTTAGCCCACCTTACATTTTTGGCACCCTTGTTGATGACTAAGAAGCTGAAGTTACTTGCATTAAAGGCTGGGTCTTCAATTCTATTCCACTGGTCAGACTGTTTTTCTGCCAATACCATGCTGTTTTAATTACTATGGCTTTGTAGTATGTTTTAAAGTCAGGTATGCTGATACCTCCTGAGTAATTTTATTTACTCATAATAGTGTAAGCTAATTGAGGTCTCTTACCCTTTCAAATAAATTTGGAGATTATTTTATCTATGTGAAGAAGGAGGTTGGGATTTTTATTGGCATTGCATTGAATCTTAGATTGCTTTTGGCAGGATTGGGGTTTTTTTTTTAATTGATTCTCCCTATTCATGAGCATGGAATATCTTTCCATCTTGCCACATCCTCCTCTATTTCCCTCTTTAGTGTTTCAATATTTTCATTATATAAGTCTTTCACTACGTTGGTTAGTGATATTCCCAGGCATTTGATTTCATTTGAGGATATAGATAACGGGACAGTTTCTCTGATGTCTTTTTCCGAATGTTTGTCTTCTGTATATAGAAAGGATACTGATTTTTGTCTGTTAATTTTGTATCCTGCCACTCTGCTGAAGGCATTGATTGCCTTCAGGAGTTTCCTGATACTGTTCTTTGGATCTGATATGTATAAGATCATGTCATCTGTAAAGAGGGATAGTTTGACTTCTTCCTTTCTAATTTGTATCCCTTTTATGCTGTTCTCCTGTCTTATCGCTTGGGCTAGAACTTCAAGCACTATGTTAAAGAGCAGTGGTGAGAGTGGGCAGCCTTGACTTGTTCCTAAATTGAGTGGGAACTCCTTGAGTCTTTCCCCATTGAGGATGATTTGTGCTTTAGGAGATCTGTATATTGACTTTATCATGCTGAGATATAGGCCATCTATGCCTATACTTTCCAGGGTTTTGAACATGATGTGGTGTTGAATTTTATTAAAAGCCTTCTCAGCATCAATTGAGATAACCATGTCGTTTTTGCTGTTGAGTTTGTTAATGTGGTGAATTATATTTATCTATTTGTGAATGTTGAACCATCCCTGCATCCCTGGGATGAAGCCGACTTGTTCAGGGTGAATTATAGACTTGATATGTGTTTGTATTCGGTTTGCTAGGAATTGTTTAGGATTTTTGCATACAAGTTCATCAGGGATATGGTCCTGTAGTTTTCTTTCTTTGTTACATCCTTGCCTGGTTTGGGAATTAGGGTGATGGTAGCTTCATAGAAGGAGTTTGGGAGCCTACCCTCTTTTTTTATGTCCCTGATAAGCTTCAAAAAGATAGGTTTCAGTTCTATGCTGAAGGTTTGGTAGAATTCAGCTGAGAAACCATCTGGACCTGGGCTTTTCCATATGGGGAGATTCTTGATTACCGATTCAATCTCTGTGATTGTTATCGGATTGTTTCGGGACTTTATCTGCTCTGGTCTGAGCTTTGGAAGTTGGTAGGTGTCCAGGAATTTATCCATTTCTTCCAAGTTCTCTAATTTTGTAGAATACAGGTTTTGGAAGTATGACCTGATGATACATCCAATCTCTTCAGGATCTGTTGTGATCTCACCCTTGTCATTTTTTATTTTGTTAATTTGGGCCTTCTCAGTTTCTCGTTTGATTAAGTTGGCCAGGGGTTTTTCAATCTTATTGACTTTTTCAAAGAACCAACTCTTATAATTGTCTATTTTTTCAATTGTTTTCTTTGTTTCCAAGTCATTAATCTCAGCTCTGATCTTAATTATTTCCTTACATCTCAAGCTCCTAGGGATGGATTTTTCCATCTCTTCTAATGACCTTAGGTGTGAGGATAGTTGGTTGATTTGAGACCTCTCTGTCTTTGTTATGAAGGCATTTATTGCAATGAATTTCCCCCTTAGAACTGCCTTCATTGTGTCCCCAAAGTTCTGAAAGTTTGTGTCCTCATTATCATTTGTTTCTAGGAAGTTCTGGATTTCCTGTCTGATTTCTTCTTTGACCCATTCCTTGTTCATGAGTGAGTTTTTTAGTCGCCAGTATTTGTTGAATTTTTGGATCCCATCCCATTGTTAATTTCTAGCTTTAATTCATTGTGGTATGATATGATGCAGGGAATTACATTGATCTTTCTGAATTTGCTGAGGCATGATTTATGGCCCAGTATATGGTCAATTTTGGACAAAGTTCCATGCGCTGCTGAGAAGAATATGTAATCTGTGTCCTTGGGGTGGAATGTTCTATAGATGTCTGTTATCCATAGTTTGTCTATGGTGCCATTTAGCAGCTCGATTTCCCTGCTTGTCTGTTGTTTGTACGATCTGTCTAGGGATGACAGTCGAGTGTTAAAGTCTCCTACTATGATGGTGTTGGCATCTATATCTGCTTTGCTTTTTAGTAATTTATGCCTAATGAACTGAGGGACCTTTGCATTTGGTGCATACATATTTAGTATAGTGATGTCTTCTTTTTGTATTATTCCCTTGATAATAGGAAGTGGCCATCATTGCCCTTTTTTATTGCTGTTGGCTTAAAGTCTATTTTTTGAGATATTAGAATAGCCACACCTGCTTTTTATTCTTCCCACATGCCTGGAAAATTGTTTTCAATCCTTTTAATCTCAGTAGGTTACTGTCTTTAGCAATAAGGTGTGTTTCTTAAAGGCAACAGATGGAAGGGTCCATTTTTTTGATCCAACCTGCTATCCTGTGTCTTTTTATAGGAGAGTTGAGTCCATTTACATTCAAAGTTATTACTGTGAGGTTTGCCATGTTGTAGAGAATATGAAGGTTGGTATCTGAGCTGTTGCCGTTATCTCTTTTGTGTTATCTTGATTGTTCTCTGTTCCTTTCCTGGGGTTGGTTATTTGTTTCTTCAGCATGGGTTATCTCATGAAGTATCTTTTGAAGATTTGGCTTTGTGCTCAAGTAATTGTAAAGCTGATTAGTCTCGTCGAATATTTTAATTCCTCCATCGATTATGACGGATAACTTTGCTGGGTAGAATAGTCTAGGTTTGAATCCGTTCTTCTTTAGGCCTAGAATCGCTTTGTTCCAAGCTCTCCTGGCTTTTAAAGTCTCTATGGAGAAGTCCGACATGATTCTGATGGGTTTTCCTTTATACGTGAGTTTCCTTTCTCTCGTTGCTCTATGGACTCTCTCTTTATCCTCAATGTTTGGCATTGTTACTAAGATATGTCTTGGGCTGTTCCTCCTTTGGCCCAATTTGTTTGGGGTCCTCCGTACCTCTCTTAGCTCTACAGGATTATCTCTTGGCAAGTAAGGGAAATTTTCTTGAATGATTCTGTTGAAATATTTTCTATGCTCCTAGTTTGATTTTCTTCTTCTGGATACCCATGATCCTGAAATTAGGTCTTTTATTGGTATCCCACATTTCCCTGAGTCTTGTTCACTTGCTCTTTTGAATTTTGTCAAGGTTCTTATTTCTTTCGAATTCTCCTCTGTTCTGTCTTCCATGTCCAAGGTTCTGTTTTTCCAGTGATTAATGCTGTTGGTAAGAGATTCTAGGGATGTTCTTATTATTTCAATATGGTTTTTGTTTTTTGAAACTTCTTTTTGGGTTGCTTCTATCATCCTGTTGAGATGTGATTTCATTTCATGGTTTGATTTAATTACTTATTCCTGACATTCATTCTTATATTTGCAGATGTCTTCGGTTAATTTGGAAAGCTGGTTTTTGATACCTTCCATTTGCTGGCTTGCCTTTAGTTCTGATATGTCTCTTCTGACATCCATTTGGTTCTCCTCCATCATATTAAACCTGGTGGCAAAGCTAATGTGCTGACTTTGTACCTTTTCAATATGTTGGTCCATCTTTTCTTGCATGACTAACATTAAGTTCTCCTTAGGATCTGTGCCAGTATGATCAGGGTTTAGTGTCGTTTCTTCCTGGGCCTGCCTCTGCTCACTCCCTTTAGTTGTTTTGTTGATGTCATTTGGTGTGGTTTCCTCAGCTGGTGTAATATTCTTGCAATGAGGTCTGCCCATTTTGTTTCCACTTGAGGTGTTTGGTGGGATGCCTTTGAGATATCTGAGCACTGGAAAGGTGCAGCAGTGCGAAAGCAGACAGTCTGGGTGGAAAAGGTAGCTGTCCCAGAGTGGGAAAGCAGCCGGTTCCAGGGGTGGGAAAACATCCGGGTTGAGGTGGGATAGCAGCTGGTCCCAGGCAGAAAAATCAGCCAGTCCCGGATGGGAAAGCAGCTGGGACGCTGGGAGGGAAAGCAGCCCTGTGTGGGGAAGGAGAGGAGTCAGTTCCCAGGCATTAAAGCAGCTGGTCCCAGGACAGCAAAGCAGCCTGACCCAGGCGGAAAAGGCAGCCAGGTCCCTGGGCAGGAAAGAAGCCGGGTCTGTGGGGGGTGCGAAGCGGCTTGGTTGGCAGGAAGTCTGGGCAGCTTGGGCCCCAGGATGGTAGGAATCCTGAGCAGCTCGGGCCGGGATGGTGGGAAGCCTGGGCGGCTGGCGGCTCGGGCATTGGGGTGGCGGGAACACGAGCGACTCAGACCGCCGGAGCAGGTCCTGCCAGCTGGGCATTTGTACTCACTGCCTCCGGTGCACCCTTATGATCGATGCAGGTTCCAATCAGAAGAATTTGTTGCTGGAAAGTGTCTGGAGTCGAGGTCCTGGCTATTGTTTGTGTCCACCGATCCAGGGGAAATTCTATAAAGTCATAAGAGATTGACCCCCCTTTCACATGTCCAGGCAGAAAGAGAGAGAGAGAGAAAGAGACAGAGAGACAGAGACAGAGAGAGAGAGGCCATCACCAACACCACACACACACACACACACACACACACACACACACACACACACACACACACACGAACATCAGAAAACAGGCAGGAGAAGGACAGATTTCCTTACCCTTTGTATAGCCTTATGGCAGGGTCTTTCAACCCTTTCTCAGACTTGTTGACTTTCTGAGTCTCTGGAATTCCCTTCCTGAACTGCCCTCCCAAAAAGGGATGTTTATTTCTAGCTAACATAACTTCCTGAATCCCCTGAGCCTTCTTCTCTCAATTCTAAGGAAATCTGATACACAACACTCAAGACAACTATGGATTGCTGACAGCTCAAGTTGATGACAAAACTTAGCCATTACAATAGGGTATCATGTTCAAGAAGTCCGGCAATATTTTGGACTGAGTGAGTATGTGGTGCAATTCTACCACAGGATCCATTTGTACCTTTCTATCTGCCTCTTGTTAAGATTTGTCTGTCTCCTATCTCAATCATCCTGTCCTCCATCCTGGAAGGGAAGTACACTAATTGCTGTTAGAGAATAAGGCAATAACATTTCTGTCTGCTTCCTGCTGAGAGGGGACAGCATTGGAGGGCATCAGCCAGTGTTCCTCCAATAGCCTACCCAGGGACCCCCCCAGGATAATGAGGCCTCCATAACAGATTCCATCTATAGATCTACCTGGGGCTTGGTTTGTACTGTGTGGGAAGAGATGAATCAGATTATCAGGTTGATTGCACAGGGAGCAAAATGGACTAATAAAAGCATGATAGTTAGTGGAACAAGGAGTAGGACAAGCCATGCCATTCTAGAAATTCATTTAGATAGTAGGTTGGAAATTTCTCCTTGATTGAATATCTGAAGTCATGTGGCTTATTTATAGACTTCTTGTACTTCTGTCAGCTAGTAATTCAGAGTGTTAATATAAGTGCAGGAAGCCTTGTTTATGACTGCAAAAATGCCTCTTTGCTCACAAATAGTCTATGGCTAGTTGGTTACCCTGATATGGTCTTGTCAGGGAGTTAATGTACTGGAATAGTCCAAAATGCCATTTCCTGTGCTCTGGATAGATTGCTTTAGGGAAGTAGCTAAGTCTTCCCCAAGTGGCTAGTACAGCCACAATGGCATCTATTCCTGCTAGGATCAGACCAACAATGTTCTTAGATCTATAGAAAAAGTTGTTCTTTAGCATCGTGATTCCAGAAGAAGCCATGCTTTCTAAGGTGAATTCCCTTCCCATTTAGCTATTGTCTAAATAGGTGAAAACTCAGGCTTCCTGTGGGTTATGCAGTTATAGTTGGTTCACGTAGCCAGTGTGGGCCAGAAGTGAGCAAAGGAGTGTTTGTTGGTAGAGTTGTAAGAGGAAAGGGATATCCAAGATGGAGAAGAGGGACAAATGGCAGGGGTTTAATGGTTCCAAAATGGGATCTTCCATCTTCTCAGTGAAGAAAGATGGAAGGAAGATGAGTACTACACAATCAAAGAGGTTTCCTAGTTTCCAGGAGACATAATTTTCAGAGCCTGTAGTAAACTTTAGGTCTGTATTCCTAGTTGTATCCCAAAAGCAGTGGGTGCTTTGGGATGCAGTTGGATGGTGGTCCCAGGAGATACCAGATATCATGCCAATTTAGAAGCCAGGAGATGTCTGTCTCTGATAGAGACCCTAAAGAGCCCTGGCTTGTGCTTAAGCTAGCTAAAGCCTGAAAAGAGTCAGTTTTTCCAGGATGTCATTAAAACAAGGAGTGCATCTTTTGGTTTGGTTACATCTTGAGGTGGTGGTGTAATTAAATTTGGAGCTACGGGGCTTCACATACAGCCTCTGTTGAAATTGGGTATGTCTGGAGGCTAACACACATTTGAGGGGGCAATTCATGTTAGGTTTGGCAGATCCAGCAATTAGTAAGGTTGGCTGTCACTTCTATAATGGAAAAAGAGTTGACTAGGAAGTTATCTTTGTTATTTTTTTTATTTTTTGAACAATAGTTTGAGGTCTCCAGCAGCCTCATAGGAGTAGTCCCTGTCTTTGTCTTCAATGTTGTCCTCCTGTGTTGAGTTCTAAACCAATTCAGGAGTACATAATTTTATTCTGGAGTAATGTTTCCAGGAGCCAAGTCCAGATACTTTTATGGCATTGTAGTAGAAAGCACCAGGGTAGGATACTTCTCATATAGTATCTAGAAAAGGAGAAAGGAAAGAGGGAGATTTCATTAGCATTAAGTCTCCTGGGCAAAACAAGGGGGAGTGAGTTCAGTTCTCTGGGTTGGGTCCCTGAAAGCTGTTGTATGTTTTATTTTTTCTTTTTGGAGGGGTTGTGGGGTTTCTTTTTGTTTTGTTTTGTTTTCCTGGAACTATGCTAATAAGGTGATATGTTTAACAAGTGAGGAGGATTCATTGTCTATCAAAAAATCATTTGTAAGAAGATGTTGCACATACAATATTTCAAAAGGGCTCAAGCCTAATTTTAAGGAGTGTTTCTAATGCATAGTAAAACCAGAAAATGAAGAGAATCCCAAGGGAGTGAGTTTCTTAGGATAACTTTCTGAGGTGCATTATTATTAGCAGTAGTATTAATAAGTATGTACAAGTCATGTGTTGGTACTATCATTTCCCTCCTTCCTGCCCCCATGCCATTGAGGGCCCCCTCAATGGGATTGCTGAAATGCTTCATGGGATGGAGTGTTATGAGTTTTGCAAGCAGGGGACATTTATTGGTGGAGTGGTCAATGCATCTGAATATTCCCCCACCATGGCTCTTACAATTTTTCTGTCACCTCTTCTGCAAAGTTCCTTGAGCCATGGTGGATGAGTTTTAAGTCTGCTTTAATGTTGAGCTCTTAAGAGTCTCTGGGTTTCTACTGTGGAATATTTTGAGTATCATCAGTATCGGTCTCCATTAACTAGCCTTGCGCAGGTTGTCAGACTTGCTGTAGAAACAGCTATCTTGCTCATCTCGCCATTTCCTCTGTGCTTTCACCAGGGCCCTAGCTGCTATATTAGGGGTGGTTCATCTCCTGCCAGGGAGTCAGCCATCATTTCTGGTCTTGTTGGTAGAATTGGGTTGTCCACAGTTCTTGCTGCCTTCTGAAAAAAATGCAGATTCTTCAATGGAGAGTGCGATCAGCATAGGTTCTGAAGTGCCTTTTTAATGATATCATTTGACTTTTCTACCTTTCCTAAAGACTGTGGTCACCAGGCACAGTGGAGGTGATATTGCATACCAAGTGCCTTTGGGACACTTTGAGTGACTGCTGCCCTAAAAAGGAACATTATCACTCTGCAAAGGACCAACTGTCCAGGGGAATTGAAACTGCACTGAAAGACTTTATAAGCAAGTCCCTTTAACTGCTAAGCCATTTCCATAACTCCTCATTATCACTCCATAGGATTTTAGGGAATCCAAATCAAGAAATTATCTCTGATATCATTACTTTAACCACTTCAGAAGAGAGGGTGGAAATATTATAAGAGACGTTGTGGGAGAGAATATCCAGAGACATTATCCCCCTTAGCTACAATTCATAAAGGGAAGGCAACCTTGTTGCCTCCTGTGCTATCCATAACCCATTGCAACATGGATTGGTCCAGTGTGATCACCAAGGAGGATACCCAGGGGATTGGGGGCAGGGGAGAGGGAAATGGGAATTTAAGCACAATATTTACTCAATCAATGTATCTAATTTTGAGCAAAAGCGATAAAAAAATAAAAATAAAAGTGAAAATGATTTTCAAAAGAGAGAAAGGAAGAAATAGATCTGGTTCTATTATCACTTAGTGCCCTCCTTCCTTCAGATAAAACTAAGTCCAGATAGACTGAGGTCTAACAAAGTTGAGCTTTAAGTTTTGAAACCTTATAACCTCTTTCTGTTAAGAAATTGAGGAGGGCCCTAATGCCTTCTCAAGAGCCCTCCTCAGTGGGAGCACGAAGTAAGGCATAATTTTTTTTAAGTATGAAAGAGGAGCAGGTTTCCCCAGCTGCAGCTAAGGGGTTTGGAGAAACACAGAGTTAAGGGTTTCCATGAGATGCCCCTCAAAATTGTACTAAGAGAAGATGGGAGGACTGAATTGGGAAGGAGAATTTAATAAGTGGCTCCAGTACCTAGAAAAACCTCAGGACCCTTCATTCCTTTTGGACCATTTTGGGGAGAGGAACGAATCCAGACACCTCTGCTTTCAGGAACAGGGATGATCCTCATTGCACTTTAGGCAGAGTTGTGGTAGCTTATGAAGTTTCTTTTAAAATTCCCTGGCTGGCTGCAGCTAGAGCAGCTAAGTGTAGAAGTCTACCTGGAATTCTCAGGTCAATACGACTGCAAGGCTGTCATTAGTGCTGTCATGTTTTTCTTGTCTCTCCTCCCCCATTGCTGGCTTCATCCTGATCCTGATTATAAAATACCGAGGTGGCAATCTTTAGGAGGCTATCTAAAGTACTTTTTGGTCCAATAGCCAATTTTTATAGTTTCCTTCTGATGTCTCCCTGTCTCTGGAAATATGTGAGGATTATGGCTGAGAGATTTACGAAAACTAAAGTGCTTTAAGTTCCCCATCTTCATCTGTAACTTTATCACAGTAGGTTTCCTCAGACTGGTATCAGACCGGAAAGAAGAGTGTTTTCCAGACATGTGAAAACACATACATACACACACACACACACACACACACACACACACACACACACACACACACACACACACATTTACCTCTTTTCTGACTCCAGTCTTTCTCAACTGTGTTAGCTAAAATTAGATAACTATTGACCCTTCCCATACACATATATTGTGCTCAAATAATTTGAGGTTAAATTTCTAGCTGCTATCAGTATTAGAGGAACAGTTAAACATATGCACTAAGGTGAGCATCACCAAACCCTTTCCACTGATGGATGAAATTGAGAAGCTTGGATCATTTCCATTTACAAAGTGCTTTAAGAATTGCTTGTTTATCACCTCTAACAAAAGCCTTTTGAACCATTAGCAGAGTGTTCTGTCTTCAAAGGTCAGTCATACAGATGAACACATGAATTCAAGATTAAGCCATTCAAGCTCAATCTAAAAATCTAAAGTCTTGCCGAAATTGGACTCTCAAATTAACAAATATTTAACTTAAATTGAATTTTAAAAAAAAATGCCTTCCTGCAATTCTTTCTGCCTGCTCCCTCTCTCTGTTTGTGCTTTTCATTCACCACATCCCACAACCACATTTGCAGTTTCCTTGGTATGCATTTCAGAAATTCAATTCTTTGTTGGCAATGAGAAAACTAAATTCTCCTAGCTCTAATAACTCATATATGAGATCACTTAAAACCATGTGTAGTTTTTGAAGCAGCATAGAAAGTCAGGGACTGAGAATGGAAAGGAGCCTCTCGCCTGAGAATCTCGTTCAAGTTTCTTGCTCCCTCTTCCTGATTGTTCTCTGAGCCTTGAGTGGTTAATGGACATTTCTCATTTCGTCCTGAGCACTCAATGGTCACTTATTCTCTGTACTTTGGTGGACTTGGGATCGCCCAGTTGTCACTGGAAATGCAAAGGGAAGCTTCTCTGACCAAGGTAAGAGAAGCATTAATCAATACGACCAACCTACATGACTTGGAGCTTCTTTTTTTATTGCTAGCTTTACTATGCATAATTAGATACATTGTATGAGCAAATCTTATGATGGTACTCCCATTTCCCTCCTCCCTGTCCCCAATCCACTGGGTTTCCTCCTCTTTGGGCATATTGGATAAGTCCATAGAGTAGAGGGTTATGAATTGTACAAGAGGTAGCCCATTCTTTGTTGACTTGAACTTCTTGATCCTCCTGCCTCTACTTCCCAAGTGCTGTGTTGGGATTATAGTTGCATGCAACTACACCTGCTTTTGTGTAGTATTGAACCCAGAACTTCATGCATGCTAGGCAAACACTCTACCAACTGAGCCACATCCTCAGCTTCCCAAAGTAAGCATTTTAAAGTAAACAATTCAGCCTCATTTAATGCACCTGAATGCTGTGCCACCATACCCCTTGTGTTGTCCCCAAATATCTCAATCACTCAACAATAAAGTTTTGTATCCTTTCTTTATCAGCCTTCTTCTTTCTCTTAAACCTTGGGCTTAAAGTCTATATTTAAATATCTATAATAAAACCCCATACTGGCTAGGCTTGAAATTCTTTTCAACATCAAAGCTGAAAATCCTGGGTTTGCCTGAATCAAGGTCCCAAAATACTAAGGGCACTCCTCAGGCTGCTGAGAGTGACAGGGTCAAGCTGTGCCACTGTTCCCTTCAACACAGACAGTTTATACTTATGTTTGGTATCCAAATATGAAATTACAACACAATTAGATTAATGATTTCATTAACTAAGTAACAGAGTAGGTTAAGAACTCAGTTTATCTGATTCTAAGGCCAACATTGAGGATTGTTTTTTTTTTATTTTCCAACACATATTAAGAAATGACTTTTTGTCAGATACTGTAGTAGACTTTGGGAATACCCTTCGGAAATGAACAGGCAGTCTTCAAAGCAACAAGGAACCACAGCCCAGAACTGCTGCTAATAGGCTGAAAGTAGGCTCTGCAGGCCATCTTGATTTTGTCAGTGGTGTCGAAGTTTTTGACTCTCAACCATCAGAAAATGTAACCAGATTCAGGAGGGGCTTCTTTACCTTCTCATGTCTCCTTCATTTTCCTTGTTTTCCTATCCTGCTACAGAAGCTTATACTCCAACTGCCTATCTTTTAAAATTTTTTTTTTATTTTCAAGCAGAGAGAGTGACAAACACACAGAGAGAAAGAGACAGATAGAATGGGCACTCCTGGGCCTCTAGCCTCTGCAAATGAACTCTAGATGAATACATCATTTTGTGCATCTGGTTTTATGTGGGTACATAGGGACTCAAACTCTGGTTGTTAGGCTTTTCAGGCAAGTACCTGAACTGCTGAGCCATCTCTCCAGCCTCCCAGCAACCTATCTTTATGATAGTTGTCTGCCAGTCATTTCATATTTTCTTTATTTCATGACATAGTAAATAGTCAATGTTCAATATATACTTGCTGAAATGAATTTAAAATGCACTATTATGCAAAAGAAAGATGGTTCAGGTGACAAGTGGTCAAATTCTTGATTAAATAGGTATAGGTTTTTATGAGGTACTTGAAGGATGGGTTTCTAACTCAAGTTTTACTTACCAAGTACATAAGGATAGAGTTGATCTTTGACTAAACTTCATTCTGGATCCTCTGATCCTCTATCAACTAGGTCTTGACTGTTAACATCAATGACCCAATTTTAACAATAATTCTGATGAGTTAGTTTGATCAAAAACCCTCACCTTCATTTGATCCTGCTTAATTCTAATGGGTTCCCTTGTCTGCCATTATTACCCAGGAAATGTCTGATAATGCTGGCTTATCTTTAACAAGAATGTTCATTTAAACCCTGTTTCTTCTTAATAATATTCAATCTACAGGCTCCTATCCTAATCCTTACCTATAAATTTGAACTATTCCTTGTATTCGGAAGTGAGCCAAATCCTATACTAATACCTTGTTACATTACCTTTTCTGGGGAGACCTAAAGAAATGTCTATTCACCCTAGATAGGACACTGATAGTCCAAAGAAAAAAAATGCCTCCTAGTCTGACTTGGTGAATCAATAAGTTCAGTGAGGTAGCTTAAAGAAACGTGAATGACTCAAGTCAGCTAGACCTCCCCTATATAATGGCTTTTTTCACAGCTGCAAAGAAGAGTCCACACACCCAGTCAATCTTTGACCTTCTATATACCCAGGGACCCTCCAAGACCATGTGGAGCTTGGGCAGGAAGGGGTTATAACTGGAATATCAAGTGAGAGTTGATGACACTCTCCCATCCTTCAACAAGGGAATGGTAATAACCTCATTACCATCACCATGTATTTGACTTGTTCTGCCTATTTCACTGTAACGACTGTGGACCAATCTATACCCTAGGTCACTAAAACAACTCTGTTGTATGATGGCCAATGGCCACGTCATACTCAGAAGAAATAGCTACAATACAATATATCTCATTTCCCCTATTGCAATAGCAACACTATTTCACAGGTACTAATAGCCATGCCTGCCTGCAGGCTTACAAGCTACCCTCATCTGCTGCTTCAGCACAACGAAAAATAAGCCCAACACACCCTCAACACACACACACACACACACACACACACACACACACACACACACACAGTTTAGGGACCCAGGGCCAAGCAGTAAAACAAGACCATATTAGGGGAGGTGTAGCTGCCTTGAGGCACTCCTATTGCCAAGGAACCCAAGCTCACTTGGGTTATGACCTTGAGTCCTATCTACTGCCTTCCTGACTCCTACTACCTCTATTCTAAACCTCCAGTTTTTCTAGCACACAATCTGAGCCTAATGTCACAGAACTTTCCCCCTCCCCGCCCCCCAAAAAAACATATAAGGAAAAATGGCTCCCCTTTTTCCTCAGAACCAAAGCCTTTCTCTGGCTTTGGAATATAATCATGTTCTTTCATGGTGATGTTTACAATTAGGTAGCCTCCATATACTTATGTGTTCTGAATGCCTGGTCCACAGCTGATGGCAATTGTAGAGTGGAGTCTTGTTGGAGAAGGTTATGTTGTTGGGGGCAGGTTTAGGAGTGTTAGAGGTAGCACCCTCTTGCCAGTGTTGAGCTCACTCTCATGCTGTGGTGTTCCACCTGCTGTTGTGGAGGTGATGTCCAACCTCTGCTCATGCCATCCTTTCCCCTGCCATCATGGAGCTTCCCTTCAAGTCTGTGATCCAAAGTAAACAAATTTCCTTCCATGTGCTGCTTTTGATCAGGTGTTTCATACCAGCAATAAGAAGGTAACTAACTGTAACACTAACTTCCCCCCATAAGCCTCTGCCCCAAAATAAATCTGAGCAGCTCTCAATTAAACCTGTGCCAGAATCTTTCTTTTAAAATCTTAACAAGGACTGGGGATATGGTTCAGCAGTAAAGGAGCTTGCTTACAAAGCCTGATGGCCTGGGTTCTGTCCCCTGGTCCTCATGGAAAGCCAGATGCACAATGTGATACATGTATCTGGATTTCATTTGCATGAGGCTCTGGCACACCCATATATTATCTCTCTATGTTTGCAAATAAATAAATAAAATCTTAACAAATATAGAATACAATCTGTTGTTGCCACATTAACTACATCTATCTCTGGTTTGTCTGTAACAATAACAAGATGAAGCCTCAAATTAAGTTACCAAAACTTCAGTCAATAAATATAATGGCCTTTGCTTTATTTTTTTTCTACTTGTAGTCTGTTCTCCAAACAGCAACCAAAGGATTTTTATAATCACACAAATTGTATTAGTCCATTTCTGCTGCTGTAACAAAAACCTGATGCTGAATAATTTATTTAAAATAGCTTATTTAGCTCACAGTCTAGGACACTGAAAGTTCATATCAGGTGGCATCATTGGTTTAGCTTCTGGTAAAGGCCACTTTGAATATTTCATCTTATGGCAGATAGCATTGAGACCAGAAAAGAGGGCTTACCCATAGACTGTGGTTGGAGCCAGAAGGTGGACCTCAGAAAAACCCTTCAATTGCAAATGGCTTTACTGCCTGGTTTTTGAAAAATACTACAGTTTTATTCCCAATGTGTCTAGGCGTGGAGAACTCCCTACTCTACTGATCCATGCTCAGCCATATTTGTACATGGCAGTCACTATGGTAATAAGAGAGAGTGAGTAAGCCCCTCAGTGGGAGCATTGGGACTCATGGTGGGCTGACAGGCTCTTCTAATTTATAAGCATTAATGTCGATGTCCTGGGCCTGGATCTTTTCCTGTGAGAATGAGTTATTATAAAGCAAGTTCTGCTATCTCAGATCACTCTTTGGATTCCTGTTTCATCACATGATCCTTTCAACATACATTCTCACCATTGAGATGCCATCTGCTACATAACCTCACGAGAGCTAAGCAAATGCCAACATCATGTTCTTATAGCTCAAGGAGTATGGACTAAATAAATCTTTTCTTTATACATTACCCAAGATTTGGTATTTTATTATAGCAAAAAAAATTGAATTGAGACCTGAGGGATGTTAGAAATAAATTTTAAGGGGCTGGGAATATGGCTCAGTAATTAAAAGTACTTGCTTGCAAAGTCTGCCAGCCCAGGTTTCATTCCCCAGTGCCAATGTAAAGCCAGATGCACAAAGTGGCATGTGCATCTGGAGTTCATTTGCAGCAGCTGAAGGCCCTATTACACTATATTCTCTTTCTCTCTCCTCATAAATAAATTTTAAAAATTTAGAAATAAATTATAGAAAGTGGAGAATAAAATGTATAATAAATAAAGGTGGTCTTATTACACAAATGAATATCTCTCAGGTGATAAGTTGACTCAGAGTAGCACTTTGTCTGATATCTAAACCTTTATGTGGTGATGTGAATACAATGTCTCCCATAGGCTCATGTGGACCAAGTAGTCAACAGCAGATTGTAATCTTGGAATGCTGTAGGGACTTTGGGAGATAGAGCCTTGCTGGAGGAGGTATATTGCTGGGGGTGGGTTTTGTGGTAATATAGCCCAGCTCCAAGCCTAATACTTACACTACTTCCTGCCAGTTCACATCTCTGGAGCACACTGCATGGCACAAAGCCTCCTACCAAGCAGTCACTTACCCTTTATATAACCACTTTACTTTCTCCATATAAAACATCATATGCAAAATGGCATGCATCTGTCATCCCAATGCACCTACAACAAAGGGAGTTGGAGTCAGGAGAATTCCAAAGCTTGTAGGGGCCTCTAGTTTGCCTTAGGAGACTTAGGAGGTCAAGAAGTTTGGGAAAGCTAAAGCTTAAAAGGTTGAAAGCCCCCACCCTAAGATAATGTAAATGGAAAACAAATGTTTGGGGGGCTCTCCAACCAGCAGAACTTCCTGCAGGTTATGCAGTGAGCTCAGGAATGAAGCATCACCCATGCTGGGGTGGGCTTTTCAGTGAAGCAGCTGTTTTTCAGTCAACATGCTCCTGTAAGCAACCCCTTGCCTGCTCTGTGAGTAACCCAATGAAATCACTGGCTCACCAAAACTGGTTTTGGTGCAATCGTGCTTTGATCTGCTATCTGTGCCCTGTCAGGAGAGGGTACGGTGGGACCCTGCTAAGAGGCATGCAGGATATAGGGTTAAATGAAGTTGAGACTGGCTGAAGTCCTGATAAATCTCTGACTCATTTATCTCTGAGCATCTCGGAGACCCAGAAAGTGTTTCACCATCCTCCTCCTTTGATACTAAACCTCTGCCCCCCCTGGCAAGCCACAAGGAGCCCTGTGTTCTCACCCCAGCTGTGCTAACAAGCCTGGACAACAGAGTCTAAGGTGACAGTTCTTCTGCAGCTGCCACCATCAAATTCAGATCTAGGATCACGTACTTCCTGACACTTGGGGCTGAGGAAGCCCCCTCAACTTATCTATGCAAACTAGGCATTCCCCTGCCTATCCACTCATGAGATGTCCACAGACCACCCTGCCCCGACCAATCCCCTTGCTGGTTCCCCTGCCTCTGAGTTTTCCTGGCCTCTCCTCTCTCTCTCTCTCTCTCTCTCTCTCTCTCTCTCTC
>PVHP010030043.1:0-11699 GCA_004024765.1 Zapus hudsonius
CCTCTCCTTCTCTCTCTCTCTCTGTAAATAATCACTGCTCCAAGTCAAGATCACCCAAATTGCTAATCCCCTCCCCACATTTTGCACTGTGGTGGTGGGTAGGTGTATTCTGATTAGATGGTACCCGTGCCCAAGCATTTGTTAAATATTTTCAATCTCACTCTAAGTATAATCAAAACTGCCTATACGTCTCAAGAGAAATATCTTTCTTTTCTTTAAAACACAGTATTCCTTTTAGTTGCTTGACTCTATTTTCTTCAGAAAAGATTCAGTTTCTGACAGCAGAATTCAGCTCCATGAAATATATTTCTCTCCAATAGCAGATTTCCCCTAAGCTATACTCTTAGTTAATACCCTATGGAGGCTGTGCCTAGGCTTCATAAAATGAGGATTCACACGTTACCACTTCATCTCTGTTAGAAAATTTCTAGTTAGGGCTGGAGAGATGGCTCAGCTGTTAAGGGACTTGCCTCCAGTGCCTAAGGCCCTGGGTTCAATTCCCCAGGACCCACATAAGCCAGACCCACAAGGTGGTGGCCCTGGTGCTCACTCGCTCGCTTGCTCCCCCCTCTCTTTCTCTCTCTCTCTCTCTCTCTCTCTCTCTCTCTCTCTCTCTCTCTCTCTGTGCTTGAAAATGAATAAATAAAAAAGATTTTAAAAAAAGAAACTTTCTAGTTAGAAAACAATTCCGCTAAATAAAATATCAGAGAGAATAGTCCAACAATAAATAAATTCTGATAAAACATAAATCATAACAGTATTTCAAATAATCTCCTATATTCATGGGATATTTAGAGCTTACCTAGTTCAAACTTATGATTGAAGGGAAGCAAAAATAGCTTTCAACGTTGTTAAATTTAGCAAAATCAGCTTTCCAATATAAAAATTAAATGTAGGGCAACTGAGGTAAGTCATTATCTACAAAGATGAGTAAATGGCAAAACACATTTTTCTACCTGAAAAGCAAAATGGTTTTTTTTCTGCTTTGTTTAGTAAATACAGATTTGTACTTCAAAACTGGTGTGCCTCTGTGATATTTAAAAAACAGGGGAGATTATTCCCAGTAGAAATTAACTATTTGCATTGAGAAACTTTTGTTCTTTCTTAATTTAGCTTAACTTAAAATAATAGACATATTAGAAATTTGCAAAAGGTAACTAAATTTCATATATTTTACTATGATAATATTAAATTGTATATTTTGTTGTAATCAAAAGTGATTTTATTTCATGTTGTCGAGGTAGGGTCTCACTCTAGCCAGGCTGACCTGGCACTCACTCTGTAGTCCCAGGCTGGCCTCAAGCTCACAGTGATCCTCCTACCTCTGCATTCCAAGAACTGGGATTACAGGTATGCACCACCATAACCTGCTTAAAGCTGATTTAAAAAATATTAGAATATATGTGACATATGTGGAGCTTTGTAACAATAGCTTTTAGTCTAAGAAAAATCATAAAAGTATCTCTTCTATATCTAATAGTTAATAAATAACTTAAAACTTAAAGTTAGAATTAATGAACAAACCAATTCAAATTCTAAGGAGATGCTTTTTAATGGTTAAGGCTAAAAGGTCAAATAATGTTATACCATGAAAGCATGTATCATCACGTTTTAATCTCTTTATTTACCCAAACTTGAAAAAATAATTCAATAATAACAATCTATGGATTAATAATGGTAAAAAAACAACTTCAGTTGCCTTTCTGAAATGTACAGTTTATTAGACTATGAAACACTATAGTGACAGAGTGTCAAAAAACAAAGGTGGAAAACAAATTGACTTATCCTCCTGCTGAATTCTAAATTTTAATAAATTAGTTAGAAAGATAGATAATATCCAAAAATTTCATAATTGTATACCTGATGGAAAATAATTAAAACAACTAGACTTTCAAAGAAAAATATTTATATTAGGAGACAAAAAAAGGACTTTAATTTTTCAGAACAAGATGGTCTGCTAGGGCTGGAGAGATTGCTGACTGGTTAAGGCACTTGCCTCTAGTGCCTAAGGCCCTGGGTTCAATCTCCCAGGACCCACATAAGCCAGACCCACAAGGTGGTGGTCCTGATTCTCTCTCTCTCTCTCTCTCTCTCTCTCTCTCTCTCCTCTCTCTGCTTGAAAATGAATAAAATAAAGATGGTCTGCTATTTGCAAAATTATAATTCAGTAAACCTGTATCACTATAATGTTCTTACTTAAAATGCTAACAGTGCCATGAAATTGTATTAGCGACAAAGCAGCTAAGAGCATAGACACTTGGTTAGAGGCATTGGAAAATGATACAATAAGGCCAATGACAAACAGCCAAGCATAAACCAAGTAGTCACATTGTAACAGCAGCAGCTCAGACATGTATGGAGACACAAATGCCCACAGAGGGGCTCTGTTAAACCACACACATAAGCATGAGATGAATTGAGATTGGATTTTTTTTTTTTAAGTCCTTAAGACACCAAGTCTGGTGGATAGAGGAAAAGACAAACCTAAGGAAACCCACGTAGAAACTACCAACCCTGTGAAAGCAAGCACTCACGCAGCAAGTAGCACAAGTTTACAGAAAGTGGGTACTTGCCCCTTCAGACTTCTCCATGGTGTTGGCCAGCATCTCCTGAAGGGCCCGCACCGAGAGTGACTGTTCCAGAACAAACGTGCAGACGGACAGGTCCGGGGGGACATTCTGTGTGGACAGAGGAAGAGCCATCAATGTGACATCCTTGTCAAGCATTCGGCCAGGTTACTTACCCTCATCTTTCACCATCAGCGCCCCATTGTCAGAACACACTGTCCTCATGGTTCTCACTTCTAAACCTGGGACAGTGACAGCCACTCCCAGAACCCTGACGCTGGTGCATGTCACACTTGGAGCTTGATCCAGAGCTCCTGTGGTCGTGTGGTAAGGCTTACTACAACCATAGGACGACTGAAAATGAGAAGTTAGGTTACTTTTCCAAAATGTTCAAGCCAGTCTTCAAATCCAGATTGCTCCAACTCTCAAGTGTTCATTTCTAACCCAGTACTGATTAAAAAGACATTTAAAGGACAGAAAAATAACACTTGTCTCAAATTAATACTGTAGTTATGCAAATATGAGACCGAATTGGTATAAAATATTCATTGACACAGGCTTCTTCATATGTACATGCTAAAAATTTATTTTCCCCTAGTTGGGTGTCATATTTTGTCTCTAAGGTAGGGCGTGGGATTTGGCTCACATCAAGCGTGTATGCGTGCTGCTTTATGCTCTTATCACCCACTCTTTCTTTTTCCTTCCTACTCCATTCAGTACTCCATAAAGTCAGAAGACCTCAGAAGGGGAAGGACTCAGTGCTATAGCATAGAAACAGGATGTAAGACGCATGTCATCCAGTTACACAGGGGCAGGCTCCCCAAAGAAAAAGCATTACAGGGCTAGAGAGATGGCTAGGTGGTTAAGGCACTTGTCTGCAAAGCCTAAGGACCCAGGTTCAAATCCACAGCACCCACGTAAATCCAGATGCACAAATTGGCACATGTGTTTGGAGTTCGTTTGCAGTGGCCAGAGGCCCAGGGCATACCCATTCTCTCTCCTCTCCCTCTCTCTCTCTCTCTCTCTCTCTCTCTCTCTCTCTCTCTCTCTCTCCTTCTTCCTCTCTCTAATAAATAAATAAATAATCGAAATAGAAAGCACTTCAAATACCCTAAAAACAATGCAAGCTAGGGGCCAGTGGCATGGTTCAGTGGACATGCTTGCCATGCAGGCGTGGGGACCTGTTTGGATGCCCAGAGCCCACATGAAGTCAGAAGCAGTGGTGCAAGCATCTGTAATCCCTGTGCTCCTACAGAGGGACAGGAGGTGCAGAACGGAGAATCCCAGATGTTTATGAGCCAGCTAGCCAGACATATTCACAGAGAGCAACAGGAGACCCTGGCTCAAACAAATTAGAAGGCAAGGTTTGACGTCTGAGGTGCCCTCTGACCTCGGCACATGGTCAGGCCATGGCTCTCATGCACCTGCACTCACACATACACTCACATACACAGATATGCTATGATACACACACACTTCAGTGGTGGAAATCAAATCCAGAGATGTGTGCACATGAGGCAAGCACACTACGACGAAGCTAAATCCCTCCTAACCCTTGTTTTCTTTTCTGTTGCCATAGTTAGTTTTTGTTGTGTTTTTTTTTTTTCTTTTGATACAGGGTTTCACTTGGTAGCCCAAACTAGTACCAAACTCCATATCCTAGAAGGATAAATATTCCAAATTTAGAGTGTTTAAGTATTTTACTAAATAAACCATTTTACCACCTGAATGATTCTTTTCAGTCATTGGAAAAGAATGATGCTTTATGACATCATGATAAACTAAATACAAGAGTTCTAGATTGAACAGTAAAATTGTTTGGACAAACAAATGAAACACATGGCCTGTCCACAAAGCTTATTCCTGCCCTATAGGCTTTACAAATACCCATGAGTTACTTTATGTCTTTTCTTTTTTTCTTTCTTTTTTTTTGAGATGGGGTCTTCTGGGTCACAAACTAGTCTTGAACTCACTATATAATTATTTGTCTAACACATTTTTTACAGAAATGAGACACTTACAGAGAGATGGTTGTGCCTGTGTGCATATGCCTGTATAATTCTGCATGACACTGCATAGTTAACTGTACTTGAAGGCGTTCTCTTATCACCTCTATAAATTCATAGCTCTCCAGCTCTCCATTTTTCTCCTTTTGATTTTTATGCAATTCTAGAAGAGTCATCATGTGTAGACTGCACTCATCTCTATAATGGTGTGATATGTCACTTCTCTACCTAGAATATAAACAAAGGGACTATGGCTCTTGTGACAAAGGCCATAGTGCAGATGGTTACACTGACCTTATTACTGTAGACTCTCTTTCAGTCCATAGGCCTAGGAATGAGTTTTATTTAAATATATGTTCCACAAAATATCCCTGAGACACCACTGTTAATAATCCACACTGTTCACTGGAGACACCGCTGGCTCATTCAGGATCTGCAGTGGTCCAGGATCATCAATGAGTCAAGCAGAGATCCCAATCAGCCTGATATTCAACACCTTTTGTGTCATGTATTAACTTCATCTTTTTAATCATGATATTATTATGACAATACCAGATGCTCACTACATATGTACAATTTTTAAAAATCATTTGATATCACAAAGGAAATTGCCTTAATAGTAAATTATGGATACTTAAAACTACAGTGGCATTCTCACTAATTATTTTATTCCTTTGGTTTATTTACTTATTTAATTATGCACTCACTCAGACAGCTCTGAAGTCTCTGACATCAGTCATGAAAATGTAACATTTTAAGTAGATTTGTCAACATCAAGTCCACGTGTTTTCAACCCAATCAGGTATATAATTCATTACATGCTGGTATGTAAAACTTTTATGAAGATAATGGCTCATATATTTTACCATAAATAATAGGACAGGATTAGTTTGCTCATGGCCTTGGAAATCTAAAAAAACAGGGGGAGGGGTATCTTTCAAGTGCCTTGTAAGTTACACATGTCCCTTGTAAGATACCTCATATTATCTTGGGGTTCAAGTGGCAGGGGAAGCCACTTCTCTGGGTTTCCGGTGAGTGTTTGCTTCCCCGATTCCATAGAATCATATGTGAATCTATAATCATCCTTCCTCACGGCACATGCAGACAGTGCTGATGGAAAGAAATACTACTTTGTGATATTAAAATAACAGGGGCATTATGGGATAGGACATCAGACAAGTACACTTCTATTTGTTATACCAGTACATTTTGGTCTTTATTTTTTTAAATAATTACTTACAATATGGATTGCCATACCCATGTACATTAATATTTGAGAAATGTTGTGCTATGCAAGAAGGGTCCAAGGAGCAAAATGAATACTGAGCAAACCCTGCAACCTTCCACAACTTCACAAGGGACTTTGAAAATTCAGTTCTAATGTGGACAGCTGTGGTCTTTGAGGTGGCAATGGCCCACTAATCACTGCTCATTTAAACCTGTTAATGCCTCCTCTCCCACCTGGACCCTCCAGAGGTCAAAAATGCCAAGTTCAAAGCCTCCTGTTTTTCTGAACACTCTCAAGGCCTGGGAACACCTGATGATCAGCCTCATTAATTAGCATCTTATTTATCCTGTCTTTCAAAGAAGGAACATGAAAGGATTCGTCAGAACAGGGGAATTCTCTCCTTTCCATGGACAGTCATGCTAACCACTGAGGCAGAATTGGATGAAAGGGGAAAGACAGGATGAGAAAAGACACGGCACCATGAACATCCATGTTTGAAAAAGTGCAAAGCTCTGGAAATAACATTTCCAGCCTGGGAAGATGGGAGGATACCCAGCTTGGAGTTTTGAGACTCTAAAGGGAAAGACATGAGCTGAGATTTCCCATGTTCTGGCTGGTAGTTCCTTCTCACAGTGTGGTATAAAAGTCAGTGGGTTTCAACACCATAGTTTTATTGTCACTGGAGAACATACAAACAGTGAAAAGAATATGATTCCCCATCTGGTAGGCAAAAATTTGCCTCTAATTAGTAAATTCACAACAACAACTTTATCTCTGGCATCCCTGTCATTCAGAGAGAAGTTGACCCTCAAAAGTCATGGTGCCTGGCCAAAAGCTACTGAGCAGATGGGCGGCCAAGCATGAACAAACCTGCCTCCACCCAGGCCATCTGCTCTATTCGAAAGTACACTGTCTTCATATGTCTTGGCCTACCAGCGGCTTCTCTCTTAATTTATAGTTCAGAGATGTTGAGCTATCAATTTAATTTAGGGTTTTCATAAACTGGAGAGATAAAATATTTCATTGCATTTCTTTTTTACATTTCATAAAGCATTGATTTTCTGATTTGAATCTCACAGTGATTCTTTGAAGTAGAAACATTATGGAACCTCACAGGTACAAAGCCCAAGCTGCCTCCCACAAATTCTTGGCCAGTTATATATCAGACCTGACTTGCAAATTCTTCCTTTTCTCAGTGCTGTCAAACTCTCAAGATTTAATATATCACTCATTTTTAAAAACGCATTTTGAGATGTCTCAATGTTACCCTGAAGGTTGCTTGGAGCACAGTAGAAGGGAGGTATAAAAGTTTAATTAACATGCTTGCTTTCATAATGGAAATGTAGGATTACTAACATGCAATTAAAATTAGAAAGATTTGTCACTAGGGTCCTAATAACTCCTTCTGTTCCTATACACACATTTGTTTAATTTTCTAGAAATCAGTTAAATTATAGTTTAAGGTCTGCTCATCAAACATTGATCTCTTTCTTTATACCACTATGTTAGGATTGTGGTAGAGTCCATGTTGATAATAGTGGTGTGGCGTGGCATTGACCTTGACCTGGTCCTCTGTAGGAATATGGCACATCTGGATTACTATAGTGGTCACTATGAGTGAATTCGATATGTATTTACTAACACAAGGTGATCTCCAGAATGTATTAGTAAATCAAAGAATTGTAATTTCCATAGGTCAAGCCCATTAAGGGTAAAGGACAACCTATATAGACAGATGATAGATGGTGATAGACTATAGATCGATAGATAGATAGATAGATAGATAGATAGATAGATGTTAGATAAATGATATATACAAATTTACAGATTATATATATATGTGTATATATATATACGTACACGCACATGTATGCATTATGTATGTTGTTCTTATTGGTTGATTGGTTTTTGTTTTGTTTTGTTTTTTGAAACCAGATCTGACCATGTAGCTCAGAGTTGCTTTGAATTCATGAAACTTCTGCTTCCATTTCACAAGTGCATCACAAAATCACAGGCATGCATCAACATCCCTGGACACAATTTGTATCCTTCTATAACCATATATGTAGACATATGGTGACACAGTGTTTATTTACTGAACCTAGACCTCACCAATTTGGCTGACCAGCCAGTGAACCCAGGGGATACCCCATCTCCATCTATCTAACACTGGGACCATAGGAGCATACCATTATGTCTGGCATTTTATGTGCATTCCAGGGATCCAAACTCAAGTCTTTATTGCTTGTGTGCTAAACCCTTTACCTACTAATCCATATTCCCAGCCTCATGTTCCAATGTAGTAAGTGGAATTGGCAGATTCCTCTGTGGAAGCCAAATGCTTTGATGACTACCTCAGTTGGAAACCTAATTGATAGTGCATGGCCAGCAAGACAGATGCTACTTCATATTTATTCTAGAGAATTCTCTCTTCCAATACTAGGTGATATTTACCTGGCTGAGTCCATTGATGACAAGCCATCTTTCAAAAAGAACAGATATTCAGCCATGCTGCTAGTTTATAGTTACTTTTTACAGTTTACACATACCTTATGCAACTCTGTCTCCATCCTAGAAAAGAGCTATAAACCTCCTGTCAGCTTGATTTGGGCACATTGTAGGCAGACATTGGGACACATTTGGTCAGGCTAAATGACTTTGTCTGATTTAATTCGGCAACAAACATGATATGTAGTTTCTAAGAGGCCAGTATGTACACTTAGCCACAGTGCTGGGGTTCCAAATGATCAGGGTGTGATGAAGTACCTATAAGGCAATGTTATGGAAACATTACGTCCTTTTCAAATTTCCCACTATAGGGGGAGTAAACCTAGAACCCTGTGCATGCTAGGCAAGTACTCTGTCAGTGAGCTAAATCCATGGCTATCTTTTTACTTTTTCTTCGAGACAGGGTCTCACTAAGTTATTGCTGCTGGCCTTCATCTTACTCTCTAGCCCAGAAATTGTATTTGTGATCCTCGGGTTTCAAGTTCTCCAAGATCTGAGATTATAGGCCTGTGCAATCTGGCAGCTTAGAAAAATTTCTCATATGATGTTTGAGGATGCTCATGGTTTTAAGTCAAGGAAAGATGATGCAAACTGGAGTTCTAAAAGTCAGTATTTTCAGTAATGGGACTTGATTAAAAAAATAAATGAGAAAAATGGTATCTCGCAGAAGCTTACAAATTAAAGCCCCTAGCACAGATGTTTACAGACTATTATACACACTTCCCTTGCTGTGCCCAGAACTGAGTGTCAGTCATTCTGCTTTGGGCTGATATCTCTGATTAATGAGTGAGGCCCTCTGAGTTTCAGTCAGCCCTATGTTTAGGAAGTGGAACAAAGGTTCAGCATCAATGCTGTCATGGGTACAGCTATAAAAACACAAAGGAATGCTTATAGTAGTTTAACGAAAAATATCAAGTGGTGATAAGGATTCCCCTGCATGGAATAACTAGAGCCTTTGTTTTTGGATCAAAATAAGCAGACACTACTAAAAAGTAGGGGAAGGGAGCTATGGACATGGTTCAGTTAGTAAAACACTTGCTATGCAAGTCTGAAGACCTGAGTTCAGATCCTCAACATCCATATAAATGCAAGATAAGATGGTGCATCTTTGTAATCCCAGAGGTCCAATGAAAACCCAGTAGACTATCCTAACTGGTGAGCTCTGAGTCCAGTGAGAGGCCCTGCCTCAATACATAAGGTACAGAGTGGTAATGGGAAACACCTGACGTCAACCTTTGTCCACACACATATGCATGCATGTGGATACATATAAAAACATGTATACACACACACACACACAGGAATCTTGTTTCCTGGAAGAAGTAAATAACACTTTAGCTGTATTAGTTTTCCTATTACATTCTTGTATAGGAAGAAAGAGAGAAAAAGAGGGGGATGATAGGGAGGGAAGGGAAGAGATACAGAAGATTTTGAAAAGCAACCTCCCACACAGTTTCCCCCAAAATGGAAAGCATTAACTGTGCCTAGATTTGAGAGCATTTCTGAGACTCTATATCAAAAAAGATAATAATGAGGCTGGGGAGATGGCTCAGTAAAGTGCTTGCTACATAAGTGTAAGGATCACAGTTCAAATCCCCAGTGCCCAATAAAAAACTAGTGTCATGGTGGCCCATGTATAATCCAGCATATAAGAGGCTGAGACAGGGAATCCCTCGAGTGGAATGGCTAGTGCCGAGCTCCAGCGGCAGACCACAGAAATACATATAGTGGAGAGTAATTGAGGAAAACACCCAATGTCAACCTCTGACCTCCACATGCACACACACAAACATGTATGCTCACACACATACATGAACATACACATATAATAATATGTAGATGCAACTATGTAACTCCCAGTGGCTCTATCACTTTTAAAGTATTTTCTATATGCTAAGTCCTAATTCTCATCATTATTCTATAGGATAATTATTATTAACCCTGCTTTAAATATGAGTTAACTATAAATCAGAAAATTGACTGACATGCACATTCCCAAAGCCACAAACTTTATGCCAGGCAGGTCATGTCCTCCTAACTCTGGGTTGTTTTTATTTTCCTCCCCTTCTGAGATAGATGTGATGACTGACAACACAAATCTCAACATGTCAGCTCACCTGTTCTAAAAGAACAGATGCTAAGAATCCCAGTGACCATCTAACTCAGGTGTCACAGCCAGCTGAGAAGCTCATGACCAGGGCAAGCCCTCTGGGATGTATGAGCAAGGACAACTGAGTATTAGGCAACCAAATAGTCAACCTTCCTGGTGGGCTGTGTTGTGGGCTTCTGTGAATATGCAGGGCTCTTTGCTGTATACAGTCATCATTTCTGGGGGAAAATACTTTCTGATTGAAGACTCTTCATGAGAGGCAGATATAACTGGAATTCCAGGGGTATCATCTTATGACAGACCATGTCAGATTGTGAGGTTTGTACCTATGGAGACTTGACTCTCTGGCTAAATGTTGAGGAGACTGATGGGGGCAAATCCTAGAGCCTTGTTAATGCATATAAACTATACACCTAAAGCTAAACCCAAGGGAACACAAATGCAGTTTGGTGAACAATATTTCACTTTACCTGGCACATAACTGAGCTCAGAAAGGCTTCTGGGGAGCAAGAAGAGATCTAAGGATATTTTACAAGATAATTCTAGCAGAGGATGAATGATACATGGGTGCCAGGATTTGACACATGACAGTTTTTTATGTTTAAAGGTCAAGTGGGGACAGATAAAGATTTATGGGGAATTCCTTCTGTGTTTGAGGGAGGATGTGGCAAACCCACTGTCTACAGAGCAAGCTGTACAAAATGACAAAGAAAAAAGAAAGCTTTCAGAGCTCTGTAAAATCACCTAAGGCATACAAAAAAGATGAGAAACTTTTATGCTTTAAACATTGTTGAACTTCGGGTAAGAAGTCTGTGTTGTTCCTTCCTAGAGATTTACCTCCCCCACCTCCTGCTTAGCTGATGGAGAGGGCTTCAAGATCCAGGCATAAGGAACAACACCTAAGTCCAAAGGGGTTGTTACTAGATTTGGAACTCAGTAGGGACACTACACTATCTGTAAAAGTGGCTCTGTCTGAGGAGACCCAAAAACTCTGTCAGCCTGACCCAACTGATTCTGAATGAAGGCACACACACAAGTGTGACACAGAAGATGAGGAGAAGAGACATCTGGGAAGACCAGAACTTATGAACTTATGCATGTACTTTCTTACCCATCCATAGGCTAGAAAAAATCATATCAATGTTAGACACAATAAAACCAGGTTTTAAGTTAAAAAAAAACTTTACCATCAAAAGAAAAACTAAGTCAAGAAAAGAAGAAAGGAGAGAACAGAGAAAGCAAAAAAGGCATCCAGCTTGGAAAAGTAATGAATCTGTATT
>PVHP010030043.1:11799-22022 GCA_004024765.1 Zapus hudsonius
TCTCTCTCTCTCCCTCTTTCTCCTCTCTCTCTGCCTCTTTCTCTGTCTAAATAATTTGGCTCTTAATTTCTCAATTTTAGAGGGTGGAGGTCTCAAGACTAGGTAGTCATCATTTTGCCCCCTCATGAGGACCTCAGGGTAGGTGGCATTGTAGCAGCAGGGCCTCTCGTAGTAGCCAGGACAGCTAGAGGAACAGAACTGATAGAATGACTATGCTGCAAAGGGGGATTAGGAGATTGGCTTACATCGTATGGGCTGAGTGTTCCAACAAAAACTGGTGCAGCTCTGCTGGGGTGGGGGCAGGTACAGGAGTGTGTGAGGGGCAGGAAATGAAGATTAATCCAGAATTTTATACCTGCATAGATGGCATTACCATTGACTGAATCAAGGATCATTAGAGAAGACAACTTGAAGAGGGGAATGATACATTCTGTCAGGCTGGACTTCCAGGGGTGATGGCAGGCATGCTGAAGAGATGCTCATCCATTCCAGGAGGAAAAGTTATGACTGGACCCCCACAGTGATGATAACACTGGGTCATGCTAACTCAATCACTATAGCCATTGTGGAATTACGTCTACCAGCCAGTACATGACCATCACCATCTGGAAGCAGAGTAGCTGTGATTACTACCCAGAGACCCTCACAAGATCAGACCTAATAACATTCTCTCTTAGGAGAAGGGGAAGGGTCATTAGACCCCCACCAGAGCTGCAAATAATTTGCTCCAACTACACATGGTCTTGGGAGGTGCAAGGTTGGGTGAGTTTGGGAACTTTAAAAGGTGATGGAGTGAATCAACTTCCATGAGTGGTCACCCATTCTGGGGTGTATTTCTCAGTGATACAGTTGCCCAAGTCACCAGGCTCCTGTAATAATCTTAATAAACTCACTGGTTCACCAAGCTGGATTTGGATGTGATCATTTCTTTGGTCTGTCATAGACCTCTCTATCTTGGGAGAAGAGAAACAGAATCACCAGGAAAGGTCATATAACAACTGCATTCCTTTCTCAGCCAAGATTTGCTACCCTGAGACCCCACAGTAAACCTTGTCTGATATAGAAAGAAAGGGGGAAAGTCATGAAAAGTTAGAAAAGAAACCTGGTATTGACCTTGGGGATATGTGACATTAAGAATTTCACGAAGAAGCTAAGCAAGAGAAGTGAAACAAAACAAAAAAGAGGAAAGCAAGAAAAAGCAGTAGGCAATGAAGCAAGCAATCATGGGAGAGGCACCCCCATTTTCTTTTTTGTAATAATGTGCATGTTGTGTGTGAGGGTGACTTCTGTGTGAAGTTTTGTGTGTATGGTGTGGAGGCCAGAGGACAACAGAAATGTTCAGAAATATCATCTATCTCTTTTGTGGTGGGGGCTCTCATCAGCCTGGATCTCTCCAATTAGGCTAGACTCTCTGGTCAGCAAACTCCAAGGATCCTCCTGTCTCGACATCCTCAGCATTGGGATTACAGGCACACGCCATCACTCTTGGAGCTTTGATGTGGTTTCAGACACTGAACTCGGGTCTCCGTGCTTGTGTGGCAAGCACTTTCCTTGAGATCTGTTCCCAATTTCCACTCTCACTTTGAAAGAGAGGGAGGTGAAACAGGGTGAGGAAGCAGAATATCTGTGGATTACGACGAAGATCTCAGCAGGCATATTTAAGAGAAATTATTTTAGTAGAAGTAATCTGAAATGATTCTATTTCAAAAGTTCTATAAAAGATGAGATTTTCTGGATCATAGCAATGACAGATGGGGAATGACTAAGAAAATGACTATAGCGATTGAAGCTTAAATGTTTAAGAAAACTAAGGCCTATCAATAACATTCTTGTATGTATTTTTAATTAAATCATCAGTATCCTAAAATTCATCTATAATGCCCATATTTGAAAATGTAAACTAGACAAAATATACAATAGAATTTCACATTCAGTTTTTCGGTATAATTTTAAAAATAATATGCTTTTAAAAATTTTATTTGCCTGCATTCTTAGTCTTCATGTGCTTGCCTCTTCATCTCCAGACCCTTGGACTTATCACCACTACATGAGAGCTCCCCCAATACCATGCACCTGTCCAGAACTGCTCCCCAAATCCCAATCTTAAATCTAAAATCCGGCCAGGAGAACCTGGCTGAATACTAGGCTATCCATGGTCCCCTGTCACAAGGACTGATCCAGACAACCCATGGAGGAGGTTATCCAGTGGATTGGGGAGGGGAGGGCAACGGGGAATTGGGGATAACAACTCATTGTTTGCCCACTAAATATTGTAACTCACTATGGACAATAAAAAAATAAATAAAAATAAAAATAAAATAAAATCCGAGCTCCTTACATCCTAGCCATTCTGATTTTCCAGCCTAGATATGCTATGACTATTAAGCTAAATTAGATCACTGTTTTTCATATAATTTTATGTATGTGTATGTGTTTATGTGCTGGTACATGTGTGATATCACGTGTGTGCTGTGCACACACATGTGGGGGGCAGAGGGAACTTCTGGTGTCATCCTCGGGAACCCTCACTGGCCTGGAGCTTACCAATTAGCCAGACAGGCTGGCCAATGGGTTCCACAGATCCTCCTATCTTCACCTCACCAGTGCTGGGATTATAAGCACACCCCACTCACCTGGCATTCCACATGGGTTCTAGGGACCAAATTCAGGACCTCATGCATGCAAGGCAAACAGTTTACCAGAAGGATAATTTCTCTAGAAAATTTTTCATGTATCTTATTTTTCTATTTTTGTCAATATTCAAATTTTCTGCCCATCCCCAACAGCAAGCTCAAACACCAAGCTCCTCATCCCTAAAACACCACTTGATGACTCAAAGTTCAAACATATTTACATGCAATGTCATTCACATTACATAGCTAGAGAGACTGTTACCCACACTGGTGCCAGACTCATTGTGCATTTTGTTGAATGTTTTCATTGCTTGTGCTTCATTTCAGTCAATCACTAAAGCAAAACCTCGTACTTGTGATATGATACAGTGACCTCACTGCAGATGAAACAGGAAGATTTTAAACAAACCCTCAAAATATTTTAAACTAAAATTTTATAGAATATTAACTACTACATAACAGACATAATTTTTTTAATATTAGAGCAATGCTAAAATTACAACATTTTGATGATGTTCTAAAAATTCAGATTTATACTAATCTTGAAAAGTCGCAGTGCCTTCATAGAGGTAAACATTAAAACCTTAGAATTATCTCCAGGGCACTTCATTCTTTCCAATGTAGGATGCACAACAATCCATTCACATGTGGGCAGGAACTTGTACTTGAGGGTTGGCATAAACTGAACAAAGGTAACAGAGAGCAAAATAAATACAGCCGGTGTTCACCCGATTCCTTCACAAGATTACTAACATACAAGAGCCATGGGCTCTTTCCAGCATTAAGTAAGGTTAATGATATAGCTATCTGCTCATTTCTGAATATTTCATATGACAAACACCACAGAAGAATTTAATGATTGACACAGCTAAGGAGATATCTCAGTGGTTAAAGGTGCTTGCTTAGAAAGCCTGCCAGTCCAGGGTTCAATTCCCCAGTAACCACATAAAGCCAAATGCATCTGGAGTTGATTTGTAATGGGCAAGGGACCCTGATACACTCATATTCTCCTCTCTCTCTCTACTCTCTCTCAAATTAAAAGAATATATTTAAAGAGAGAATTCAATTATTGATACCAGCTTTAATGGTGCTAAATAAAGTTATTAATATCCCCATTAAAATAACTATACATCTATTTTTCCCCAAGCTAATCTCTTTTTATATTTTCTCATTCATTATATTTACCTTTTACCACAAAATGAGGCATGTTTCTGGTGCCTGCTGAAACACATCTGTTAGACTGATCTAGTTTCCTGGAGAAATTGATTTTGATTCCTTTATAACAGAGTAACTAGGTACAGAAAGAAGTGAAGAGCAAGAAATATGATAAGGGGCTGAAGAGATAGCTTAGTGGTTAAGGCACTTGCCTGCAAAGCAAAAGGACCTGAGTTCGATTCCCCAGTACCCACATAAAGCCAGATGCACAAGGTGGAGCATGTGTCTGGAGCCATTTGCAGTGGCTGGAGGTCCTGGTGTACAAATTCTCGGTCTACCTCTTTCTCTCTCTCAAAAAATAAATAAATAATTTTCTTAAAGAAATAAATATATGATAAGCCAGGGACTTGAGGATCACCTGCTCCTCTGTCCAACATAATTTTGCCTTTAAGCATCCAACTGCTTAGCTCTTTTTAGTTTGGTATGCCTTTAATAAAAACCAATGTGAACAGTTCCTATTGAACTGAGACATGCTTAGCAAAACCAACAATGTGTCGTCATATCCCACCAATGCAGACAGGCCACTGGAGAAGTAGCCTAGTATCAGTTTACCTTTGTAAGCCAAAAACCTTGAGCTCTCAGCATGTTTAATAAGAGATTATAATGACAGATTCTTTTCAAGTAAAGCTTCTTCTGAAAGCTGCAACAGTGAGATGTGTGAAAGCCTTGTACCCATGAAAATACTACAGGAAGCACAGAGTGATTTTTTGCTAGGTAGCCACCCTTTCACACTTGATTTTCCTATCAAGATATTTGTGTCTTCTTTTAAAAGAACTGAAAATTTTACTTGGAGTGAGATACTGTGACGTGATCCAAACACTTATGAAAATCTGGTAGGCTGCCAGAGAAGAGAAAATAAGTAAATGATGGAAGAAAGAGAGGGAAGGAAGTAGAGAGGGAGGAAGGGAGATAGAGGGACAGAGGGAAGAAAGGGTGTGTGAGTACTAAAGGTTAACATAGCCCTGCTAGCAGGGCCATTTCAGTAAAGTGGACTCTGGACACAGTCCAAGTATCCTCTGCATCCCTTCACTGTATAACCTGTATCACTTCTTAGTGCTGTAATAACAAATTACCATGGCTAAAAATGATGCAAATTTATTCTGGTAGCAATTAAAAGTCTGAAATCTATCTCACTTTACTAAAATCAATATCGGATAAAGTTGGCTCCTTTCTGAAGTATTAAGGGGAGACTTTTTAGTTCCTAGGGGCCTCTTACACTCCTTAGATGGTGAGTCCAGCCCTCTGCCATCTTCCAAGTGCACCATTCTAAGCTCTAATATAGTCAGCATGTCCTCTTCCCTCCTTCTGGAGTCATACTTCTCTATGCCTCTTTTCCTTAAGGACATCCACACACCACTGGGATGAATTGTCAAACCAGGCACAATTTGGAGAGGAAAGTATTTATTGAAACTACAGATTGAGGGGAAGTTCCTTAACAGTGAAAGAGGCTGGCCCTCTTTCACAGGTCCGAGCAGAGAGAAAAACCCATCACCTACACCATACACACAAAACAGCAAACAGCCAGGAGGGCCAAGGAGAGAATTTCTTCCCCTTTATATAGCCTTAGGGTGGGGTCTTACAACCCTTTCCCAGACTTAATGGCTTCCTGAGTCTCTGGAATTTCCTTCCTGCATTGCCCATAAAGGAAAAGATGTTTACTTCTAGCTCTCCTGAGCTTCCTTATATCCTGCCCCCTACTGAGAGGCTGCCTTCCTTTAAACATCCTCAGAGACCCACCCAAGATAATTAAAAAGATCAAGTTGACAACAAAACCTAACCATCACAAGTCCAACCCTTGTCAACTTGACATCAAACCATATCTCCTTACATCATGCTTAATTTCTAAATGAAGACAGCAACATAATTCCACCCAAAATTATATAACTCTCCCACATACAACCACAAACATGTAATCTCCCCCAAACATAAAGCAAGGTCCCTGAACTACAAGTCCTATAAAATCAAAACAATTTATATACTTTTTAAAATATAATGGTACAGAGTAAACATTTTCAACTGCTATAAGGCATAACAAGGAAAGTCTAGCCTAGGCAAACTCAACAAACATCAGTAAACATTTACATCTGCAGTTTAAGTCCCATAGCACAAGCTGTGACTGGCAGTCTCCGGATTTTCCAATTCCGTCCCTCCAGTTTAGCTGAATAGCTGGGAAAACCTCTCATCCCAAGCCAACAGCGCTCCATGGTAGCCCTTGCATAGTCCTGGTATATCCAAAACGTCTTCAGGTCTCCATTGCAAACCACGGTCCACCTTCAAATGGCTTCACTTGCCAATCAGGGACTTCATGCCCTATTCCATATACCACATCTCAGCAGCGGCTTCTGGAACCATGTGCACTTCACAACCCACTCCTTGCATGCATTCCTCATGCTTCCAAAAGCAATACCAGGTATGCAGGACACAGCCATGTTGTTAATTCAGGAACAAAATAGACGTGACTTTGAAGAGCAGATTCCTTTCTTTTAGCAATTTCCTTTCCAAAGAGTTTGCACAGTCCGTCTTCCTTATATCCTGCCCCCTACTGAGAGGCTGCCTTCCTGTAAACATCCTCAGAGACCCACCCAAGATAATTAAAAAGATCAAGTTGACAACAAAACCTAACCATCACAGGACACCTGTCATTATATCTACAGCTCAACAAATAAAATCCAAGAAAATCTCACCTCAAAATTCTTTATTGCTTGTAAAGTCTATTTTGTCATATTTTATAACATGCATAAATTCTTATAATCCAGACCTGAATGACTTTTGGGCTAATTAATCCCACCAAACAATCCATAAACAAACATTTTGATTATGCATTTGAGATAAGGAGTATATTCATGATTTTAATCACATACCTGTGCTTCAAAACTGGCATATGTTTATTACAAAGCAAAAAACTAAAGTGATAAAGCATACAATATTAACTACAAATTTTATTATATTTTACTAAAATAAATGGTACTTGAGTTGCAAAGGCAATACAAGTAAACATGTTTCATTATGTTTAAAATCAGATTAAAACTTTGTGCTTCGATAATATAAAGGGCTTCAAGATCAGTTTATATGAATATTTTGCTTTAATAGTTTTGAAAGGGAAAAAAGTCCCTAACATGTATAGTTACAAATGGAAAGTGACTCTATTTCATTCTAATTCACCAATTTTAAAGAGATTTTTGTTGTGCTGGTGAGATGGCTTCCTGGTTAAAGGCAACTTGTTTGTAAAGTCTACATGACAGTGTTAGGGGGACTCTTTGGGAAAAGGAATGGGATTAGAAAGAAAGGGGCAGAGGAGACGGAAATGGTGTGAATATGGTCTAAATATAAGATATACTTGAATGGCAATGTCCTTATGAAATTCCTCACAATGTGCAATGAACATAGACTAATAAAAAAATTAGCCAGTGATCTCTGCAAGTCTTGAACACCTTTTTTCCTTCAGAGCCTCACAAGAGAAGCCTTTTTTCATTTTTGCTATTGAGATAGAACTAGTGGAACTATATAATCTATTATGATGAATGTGGTAGTTTGACTGAATGTCCCCCATAGATTCAAAAATGTATTATTAAAGATTTGTCTCCAGCCTCTTGGCTGGAGGAGGTGTCACGTTAGCTTGGCCTTCTAGAGTATTTCTAAGGTGGATGTAAAATTCCAGTGATAAATATGTAAAGATCAGAATTCTCTTTACATATTCTTTACAGATTCTTGGAGCTGAATTCTGGCAGTCCTGTTTTGTTAGTTGGAGTTGGAATGGAAATTGGCTGGAGGTGATGTATTGGTCTCCCTCTCTCTCTGCTTGGATCTGCGAAAGGGGGCCAGCCATTTTCTTTTATTGAACTTCCCCTGGATCTGTTACTTTAATAAATATTTTCCTCCCAAAACTGTCCCTGGTTTGGAGATTCATCCCAGCAACATGTGGCTGACTACGACAGTGAACGAGTTCCTGATGCTCATCCAGCAATGTCCACCGGCACAGAATGCATTTCAATGGGCAGCAGGACAATTTCCTAGGATGATTTCAACAATGATGGTGCCAAAAGACTATGGATTTTTGTATTCACTATTCAAAATCCAAATAAGGTGTTCAAATATTTTTCAGGGATTTTACAAGTTATATGATATTTCAACTAGGTGTTCTAAATATTCAGCCCCCAATGGAAATGTATTGTTGTATTTTGGAGGTCCAGGGATCAAACCTTTCACATGCTAGGCAAGCATTTTTAGTGACTTATGTAAGTCACTAGTCCTTGGTTTCTGGTTTTGTTTATTTTTTTGGTTTCTTTTTTTTAATAGTTTTTATAGTTCTTAAGTGCCTCACTAACCTTGATGCCTTCACATACTCATCGAGTTATAGCTCAAGGCATATAGAACCATAGATAATATCTATAATTAACAACAATATAGTTGACTCATGCCTACTCACTATAATCAAATGTTTGGGGCAAATTCTATGTCAGATCTAACTGCTGTCATTATCTGACCTCATAGTACAACTGACAAAGGGTTTGTTCAAGAGAAGGGAATGGATATTATCTCTTTTGATGTTTTTCCACCTGTAGATGCCTAATGCATTCTTCAATGTGAATGTCAAGAATCTCATAAAATGAGTTGTGTGATTTTTTAGCAGATCTAGGTAGAACTAAAATGCTTACTAGTGCACTAATAAAGAGTGATAAAGTTAACAGTAGGGGGCAGAGCAAGATGGTGGATGAGTAACAGCGTCGCCAGGACTCTCCGGAAAGGTTTGATCTCTTCAGCTGGTATCCTCGCTTTGGACACCAGCCGGACTCTCCCTCCCTCCCCAAACCCTGGGCCGGAGCAGACGGGGTTCACCAGAAGCTCTCTGCTCCCCTGTGGAGCAAAGGGCCAAGCCCTCCCCCGCCACTAGCTCCCGCCATTATCCCCTCCAGGCGGGTACCAAGCTTTCCGTGGAGGTTTCATTGCCGGACTGGGATCCAGGCCCCGGTCACGGCGTCTCCTCGGCTTCAGCTTCGGGACCACAGCAGGGTTCCCCAGCTGATCTCAGCTCTGCAGGGGAGCACGGAGCTGGCTGGGCCTTGTGCACCCAGGGCTCACACCTTTGTCCCCTCGTGGCGAATTCCCGGTCCTTGGCGCCAATTGAGTGGCTTCACCCGCTGGAGCAACCGGTCCTCAGAGGTGGTCCTCTCCACGATCTGAGAGGGGAGGAGGTGTCTCTCCGCGAAGGTTTAGTTGCCTGACTGGGATTCAGGCCCCAGCCTCTCCACAGCTTCGGGACCACTGCGGGGTTCCCTTGCTGCTCTCGGCTCTTCAGGGGAACGAGCAGCTGGGTCCTGTGCACCTCAGGCTCCACCTTTATCCCCTCATGGCGGACTCCCGGTCCTTGGCGCCAACTGAGTGGCTTCCCCCATGGGAGCAACCGATCCTCAGAGGTGGTCCTCTCCATGATCTGAAAGGGGAGGAGTTGTCTCTCCATGGAGATTTGGTTGTCTGACTGGGATCCAGGCCCCAGGTCGGGGCCCACCCAGCCTCTCCTCAGCTTCAGGACCACTGAGTCCCACTTCCTTATCTGGGCATGGGCAGAAACCAAAGGAATAACCTAACTTCCCAAACCAGGGCCCCTAGTCCCATTATAGAACATGAAAGTGGCAAGGAAGGGGAAGGAGCTCAATCAAACACAATTGCAGAGAGAAAATAATATGACTCCTGACCACAACAGCAATGTAAATATGATGCAGTTAAGGGCTGATATGGAAATTATGAGAAAAGACATGAATGAGATGAAGCATTCCTATTCAAACATGGACTCCAAACTGAATTTGATGGAGAGAAATATGAACGAATTCAGAAATACATTAGAGAATTAAAGATTAATCAACTAAGAGAAGAGCTGGACAATCAATTAATTAAATTTGATGAGGACTTAAGAAAACTAAAAAATGATTATCAGGAATCCCAAGTAAAAACAAAAATAGATTGGAAATTAGATCTCACCAAGAATTAGAGGCTATTAATAAAATTATAGCAGAAACCAAAAATGAAGAAGAAATACTAAAAAACTCCCTTGAAACATTCAGAACCAGGGTTGATAATCTGGTGGACAGACTTTCAGAAGTAGAAGACAAATCAGAAGGAATTAATAAGGATGTCATAGGTTTCAATAAATTCAAAAAATCAAGTGAGCACAATTTGACGGATCTATGGGATACAATAAAGAGGACCAATATTAGAATCATGGGGATCCCAGAGGGAGAAGAAGCCCAGGCTAAGGGCATAGGAAATATCTTCAACAGAATTATTCAAGAAAACTTTCCCTATCTAACAAGAGAAAGTCCACTCAACTTTCAAGGGGCCCAGAGGACCCCAAACAGACTTGACATGAAGAGAAATTCT
>PVHP010030044.1:0-21881 GCA_004024765.1 Zapus hudsonius
TGTTTCTTTCTGGAGGCATTCCCTATGCCTGGCACCATTCCTTGGAATATATATGTATACATATATTGCATATATAAATATATGCATACAGATATAAATAATACATACATACATAACATACAAAACTAGATTACGGATGATTGCAAATATTGGACCACTACATCCAATCATTAGCATGCTGTAAAATAAACTGAAAGCAATTTATTCATGTATGAACTTATCAATTTAATTTGTAGTTCTAAGGTTTGAACCTAGGGCTTTGAACAAACTAACAGGTGCTCTGGCCCTCAGAGAATATAAGGGTGAGCTTTCTCGAAATGCTGAAATCAAAAACCTTGCCTCAACTGTGACTTTGGAGACAGAACCTTTGTAACAAATGTCAACACAAAAGACACACCTCTCACCTCAAAGTGGATAGGATATAGTTTATTCTGGAGCCAAATGTGAGTGACCATGGCCCAGGACACAGATTTAACTTAACTCAATTCCATGTTCCAACATGCTAACAATTTCATGAAGGTTTTATAGGTACAGAACAGGAGAAAGTCATAAAGCAAGGCACTTTTCAAATACATTGGCTGGCCATCAGGTAGGCGGATTGCAGCAAGGTGGGGAAATCACCATAGCTTTCAGATGGCATTCTTAGCTCTCGGGTTAGTGGTCCTGTCTTGTGGAGTCGATCTCCACAACTGCTAGGGGGTCGTGAGTGCAATAACCATGGCGTGTCCTTCCAAGAGAGTGCCACACCTTCCCCCACCCTCTAGTTCTTACCTTCTTTCCACCTCATTCCCTGAGTCTGGGAGTTGAGGGAATGACAGAGACACCCCCTTATGCTGAACACTTAACAATCACTTTTTTCAGCACTCTGACCAGTTATAAGACCTCATGTAAACAGCAGTCCATGGAAAACCCACTTTGTCTGAGAGCCACCAGTGATCTGTGAGGTCCAAGCAGCTGAGCCAGGAAGTGTGACAAATGCTCATATTCTCGTCAACCTTTAACAGCACGCAGCTTACTCATTTTAGCTTTCCCTAATTTCAAGACGGATGTTTCATTTGATTGTTCACTTGTATGTTTACCGATGATTTGAAGTTTCTTGTCTCTCTCAGGGTTGTTTTCCTTGCAGAGCTCACTCCAGGTGACCTCACATGCTTTGACTTAGGATTTCTTTTGTTTTATTGTGAGTGCCCAGGATTTCTTGCACTCTCTAGACTTAGATTTAGATCAGATGAAGATTGCACGTGTTTTCTTTAGGCTGCCGTCTCTCAGTTTCATCCACAGGTTCCTAGTTTAGCGCCGTGTTTTCCTTTGCTCTTTGCACTGGCACTGTTTAAACTGCAGATTCTCTGCGGGTCCTCCAGGGCTCCTGCTCTGTTCTAAAGCCAGCAAACAAGGAGGAGGCTCAGGAACTGCCCTTGTACCTGCTCCTGTTCTCACCTCCCCAAAACCTGGCTGCCTATCTGATCAAGTTTAAGGGAAACTGGCAGGAAGTGCAGTTTGGTGTTTATGCCAAAAGCCAACAATACACCATAGTTTCCTTGTCAGTATTTTTCAGAAACTGAGCTTCCAAGTAACAAGTAACAAGTATCTTGTTACAAGTAACAAGATGTATTCAATAATCTGCAAAATTTCCACATTAATGTCTGTTGTTTATAATCACAGCTGAAAAGAAAAAAAAATTGCCTTGAAGGAGGAACAGTAGATAGTTTTTATAGGCAGTCAGCCAGGGCCAGGGTTCCAAGGAGAACATGGATGTCACCTTGCATGCCCTGGCAGGACTAGAACCCATGTCTGATCCAGTCTCATTCATGATGGCTATAAGCAACACTCTCCAACAGCAGCTCCCTGCTTCTTCTTCATGTAGGCCTAGGCCTGGCACACATGGGTGGTCTGGCCCCTCCTAAGTCAGTCCACCAATCAGATCTATCCCTTATACACCTGAATCTGACGAGGCCAATTGAATTTCTGACCCAAATTAAGGAGGCTAACTAATCACGTGTATAAATCTCTTGGCCTGGTCACTCTCTTGTTCTTTGGTCTTTGCTTCCTGACACCCACTGGCAAGCTCTTCCCTTCACAGCCAAGCTTGTCAATCAGTAAGAGGGAACCATCCTCAACTAATTCCAAAAAAAACAGTGATCTGGTGGTCATGTGGGATCTATACAGAAGGGAAGGACCAGTGATCTGGTGGGATCACATGCAGAAAGGAAGGACCAGTGATCTGGTGGGATCTTATGCAGAAGGGAAGTGCCAGTGATCTGGTGGGATCTTGTGCAGAAGGGAAAAACAAGTGATCTGGTGGGATCTCATGCAGAGACAGAGTGCAGGGGTTTTCTCATTCCTGCATAGTCATTTGAGCTGCACCTTGGCTGCTGTGAAGATTTAGATGCCATGGTGAGTGACAACCATGTAGACATGGCTATAATTGTGTGAATTCTACGTGGAGTGTGTTACTAACATGTGTGCACTGCATTCAGAGTAACTACGAGTATTGCTCTGAACTGTTTGTTGTTTTTAAAAAATTAACCTGCTTTATGATCTAAGATAATGGATTTAACCCCCCCAAATCCAAATTTTGCCTAAAGAAAGGGTTTAGGTTAGACAATATTTAATATCTTCAATTTCTGGGGTCACAACATATTGAAAATTTTCTGTCAGGTAATAGCTTTTTATAAAGCACAGACTAGTTATTCTAAGATTTTATGAAGTATTATATCTCATTTTTACAGGGAATGCCAATATTCTGGTATCTTGATCACAGTCACTTCAGTCTGTACAGCCTTGCATAAATTCCTCAACCATAACAGCTCAGGGCCTTTATAAAAGCAAATAGAATATAAAATAAAAGGAATTAATTCAGAAGAGTAAATTTCTTCAAGTTCAATAATATTCATAATGTTTTATTGAAATTAAAACAAATATGATGACTATTAGGATCAAGTAATTATGTATTTAACAATATGAAAACTTTAGTTCAACACCTATTTCTAGTTTAACATTTTCCCTCATGTTGACTTGCAGGCAGTAAGATATGACATGTTTTCATATGTCAACATGTGTTATGAGATGTTATTACCTCTCAGACTTGACTAGTCGAGCCATTCAGGCATCTCTCTGATGAAACTTGGACATCATAGGTTTTCTGATGCTTCTTTTAATTGGGGGAATATTATTAATGCTTCATGATCATTACACCTGCTTGAATACAAAATTTGTATCCCTGAATTTTTTATTTCACCAGGGTAAGTTACAATAATTGCCACTAAAAGGAAACAGAGGAAAGTCCTCACCAACAATGAACTGCTTTGAATATGAATAGACTCCTGTGCTCTGGTAAGATTGCTTTGAGCTCACCCATTCTTACCAGTGAGAAGTGTGCTATGGTGCAACCCTCTGCCAGAGCCTTTACTCCTACAGTGCATGAGAAACATTTACCCTTGGTCTTCACACACAGGGAAGTCAAATACAAAAGTAATTAATTTTGGAGCAGCAACAGATCCAGTACCCAATTATAGGCTGTAACACTAGCAACCCGGAACAGATGAACATTAGATGATTAATTAAATATAAAATCAAAACACTAGATGTAATGATATAGAACCATGAAATTTCAAGAAACATGCCCTGCATAGGTGGTGATTTGAGACACAGCCAGAGAAAGAAATATTAGATTCAGAGTATTAAAACATGCATATGAATATCAAGAATGCATGTCCTCTATTGAGAAATGGTTAGGAAGCCAGCGAAGGAAGCTAAATATTAATCAAGGTTCCAAATAACTCTGTTGTCTATCTGCTGCTACATTTTGAGTTTCTTTTTTTTTTTTTTTTTTTTTTTTTGAGGTAGGGTTTCACTCTAGCCCAAGCTGACCTGAAACTTACTCTGATGTTCCAGGCTGGCCCGGAACTCAAAGTGATCCTCCTCACTTCAGCTCACAAAAGCTGGAATTATGAGTCACTATGTCTGGCTTATTTTAATCTTTTTGTGATATTTTACACTAATATGATATATCTTGATCATAATCCTCACCCATGACCTACTGCTTCCCTCTCTCCATCTACCTTTCCTGTGCTGTCTTCTCCCCAGCTAGTTAGTCCCTCTCCTACTTTATCTTTTTTCTGTGTGTGTGTGTGTGTGTGTGTGTGTGAGTGAGAGAGAGAGAGAGAGAGAGAGAGAGAGAGAGAGAGCGCACGTGTGTGTCCTGCTGAGTTTAATTTGGACTGCCAGCATGAACGTGGATAAGGGATTATATACCAGAGCACATGTTCTAATGAAAACTCTAATGGGCAGAAGATAAGACTAAATGTCCAGCCAGCCATTTCCACAATGGATGTTGAGGAAGCACAGGCTATGAACTGGGATCCTGGTTTGACTTGCTTGTTTTTCTGCTTGGCTACTTTGAAGCCCCTGGAGGAAACACCCTCTCCCCAACCTGCCCATCCCTGTGCAGCAGCAATGCTAATGAGCTCTGCCTGATCAGAGAGAAAAGAACCTGACCGAACCACAGAAACAGCAGGGCTCAAGGGAACCTACTCTCTGCAAAGACATCCGGCTGTCCCTCTAAAATAACAAGGCAGAATATGTTAAAAGTCATCCATTTGCGCTATTTTGGAAAAGATCAATGTTTGTCAGCATGATACTGGTACCATACAAAAAAGGAAAATGGCAGGTGCACCATCTTTTCAATTAAAAACAAGCAAAAATGTTAATGGACAGCAATGAGGTCTCTGCTGGCAGGCCATGCCCATGACAGCGGCCCTTTGTTCTGCTGAAAAGCTTTATTGAACCCTAGGAGAGTTTTAAATTGTATGTGAAAATTAAAGACCAATCAATGTTGCATGCGGGGAGCAAAAGGAAGTAGACCTTTGTAAGAAAACTGGATTAGCAGTATTAAATTCAAGACAGAAACTTGGAATTTATCTTTGATTATTGAGGTTGGAGGGAAACTGATCCCTGAACTAATCCTCATTATCTGTCTCAAAGCTGAGCCTGACCCTGGGAATGTAGCTGAGTTATTAAGGGTGGGATTTCTTAATCAATAAAATTTAGACTACTGTGTTAGTTCCGTGAATCTAAGCGCAGGATAAACTTTCCACTGTACTTATGTATAAACTATAGAAAATGTCTGTCTTAAGATAGTCATGAAGACTAGGCTGCATATGAACAAAAAAGCATGTAATATACTTGAATATGGCTGGTGGAATCTTATTAATGCTTGGGGTCATGTGATAAATTATCATATATACCACAGAGAATTATGAGTCTGGTGTTTAACCCTACATAACACTAACCAGGGCACACCGTTGCAGAAACAAACACTGGCTTATCTTAGTCATGATCTCGGTGTCATCTAAATGTGTAATTCTGCATGTGTTGCTATCATTTCTCTCTATCTTAGTTTCTTATAGTTAAAATATATAATCCCTTGCATCCCTTAGGAACCTTCCCATGGGTGCCTCAGTCTGCATTTCTAATCTAACAAAAACACACAGCCCCTCCATCTTTCTAGAGAAGGTAGGTGGAGAGGCTTCACTTGAGGGAACGTGGTGAATGAATATCAGGCTGGAGCCACTGAGAGACCACCATGGAAAGCATGGCTTTGCCATTCCCTACGCATGTTCTTGTCAATGCCAACAAAGATGGTGAAATAATTTTGACAAGCTAAGTGGATATACTTATTGTGAGTCAGATACAATTTGAAGTGGAGAATCATAGATAGAAAACTAACTTCATTCAAACTTAAACATACTTAGTGGCAAATAATAGGGGCTAAACTCATGCTGAGTATGTGAACAAAAGGAACACGGCACTGAGGGGGAACCGTTAAAGATGAGAAAGACCTGGGAAGCAAGGAGACATTCAGGATGAGTCAATACCTCCTACCTTTCCACCCTGTGCTGGATTTTGTTTACAAAAACACTACTTTATTTTATAGATTCAGCAATTATAGCTGTTCACAGATTCCATAACTCAGAAAGATCTAGAAAATATATGTGAATATACCAAAATTGGGTAAGAAGGGGAAAAGGAAAAATAGTTGTTATAAAGTCACTTCTTTCTAAAAATTATATATATATATATATATATATATATATATATATATATATATATATATATATTTTGAACCCTCAAGCTTGAAACCCTCAAGTCTGTGTCACACCAGCCTGACACAGGCCTGCAAGAATCTGATGCCAAGTTTACAATTCTGTGTGTCACTTCTCACCAGAGTGCAGGGTGGCTCAATGGGACCTTTTTTTCTGTTCATTACCTTCTTTCATTCATTAAAAAAAAAAAATCAAGCAGTGCCTACTAGTTTCTTAGCCATCGCAAAACTCTTTGTGGGGCTGAGAAAGAAGATGGGTCATTGGGTAAGAGCAGCTGTGTTCACTCCTCAGTCAGTACTGAGAAGGGAAAATGCGGGAGGATCACTGGGGATCACTGGTCAGCCAATCTCACTGAAAAAAAAATGGCACAAGCTCCAGGTTTAGTGAGAGACCATGTCTCAAGGAAGTAAACCAGAGCCATAGAGGAGAACAACTGATGAGCCTCCACACACATGTACAAAGCACTTACACATCAGTACACACATGCACATACTGCACACACACACGCACACACACGCACACACACGCACACATACACGCACACACACACACAAATGTGCCTTCTTTATGTTACAATGGTGAACACGATAGTCCTTGCATTTAAATCTTACAAACGTGTCATTGTGCAAGATCAGACACTTTTGAAAACCTGTCCAGATTATTCTGTTCTTTCCTCAAATGGTTGAAGAGCTCTCTTCCCAATTTATAGTTTGAGAAATTATCTACCATTGTCTGAAAAATATGCTGTGTTTGCCTAGGAGCCTCTTCCAAAGATCACAAAAGACTCAGCCCCATCTCACCCATTGTACTATAATGAGTTTTTAAATAAAATTCTAGTTGCCAACCACCAAACAGCTCCTTGAGATGCATCTGGAATGTGACTTTGAGTTGGGAATAATCCACACCTCCTGCTCATTGAACACCTAAATGGATTCCCAACTTAAAATGTGTGTGGCTGAAGACCACGGCAGTGAACTCCAGTTCTGACACTAAAGTTCTTTTCATCTATCAGTATGCAATTTCATCAATAATCATAATATTGGGCTATTTTTGAAAACATGCTTGTTAGTATTTCCATAATGAAGTATTTTATGTGGTTCCTTCCAGCCTCCTGGTAAGAGGAATGTCCTAGAAGAAAACCAGATAATCTTCAAGATGGCATTTGGCTGATCTTTACAAATACTCTTCTCTCTCTCTCTCTCTCTCTCTCTCTCTCTCTCTCTCTCTCTCTCTCTCTCCTCCATCTCTGGACTCTCTCATGCAGCATGGTCTTTGTGTACACTTGCTGATATTTGTAAAAAATGGTCCCTGTTTTTCCTGTAGTAGTGCAAAATTTTCTACGCACTTTTTAAAACCTGTCCAGATTGTTCTGTTCTTTCCTCAAATGGTTGAAGAGAGTGTCCATTAGAGCGCTTCCCAATTTATAGTTTGAGAAATTGTCTACCATTGTCTGACTAATCTGCCTGGGCCGCAAGTCTTCAGAGTACAATTGATGGCTCACTTGTGAACCAACAGTGATTTAGTCTGAGCCAAATGGATTGAAAATGTCAGGCTTTCTCTAAATTTCAGAAAGCCAATATAGGTATGTTTCAATAGTAGAAGACTTTAAAAGCTAAAACGACTCAAACATCATCAGAGGCTCTCATAATAATAAAACTGTAATGATATTGCCAAATATGGTCATATTAATACAAACATATTATCAAAGGGAGGAGGCTTCTAAAATCGTATAATCTGTTCTCTAATGAGTCATGATTCCAATGGACTTATAGATAAAATGAGAGTAACCAAGGGCAGAAACAAGATGGCACTTGGGAGGTAGGTGATTCATTTGGGGCCTTATTCCTCCATGAGTAAGCATGATCATTCATTGAGGAAGCAAGCATGGGGAAGACCCACACTGTCTACCAGACGGCAAGAGATGTGTGCTGGGGCATGTCAATATCCAAGGAGGAATACTGAACTGACATGTGTCGATCAGGCAGTGAGAACTTCCTAGTTTTCAGCAACCTCAGTGACATGAACTTCAGCTTGTCAGGGTCTGTGATGCAAGCCAAACTCCAGCAGGCATGGAGAAAGAAAAGAGGAATGGAAAGCCATGTGCTGGTAGAACACAACCATCATATAGTTCCATGGACATTTGTCACATGAGACATCCACCACATCAAGCACCTACTCTCATGGATATCCAGCACACCCATGGTGTGCGCCCAGGGACACATGCTCTCAGCAACGCCATCTTTATTTACACTCCCCCACTCTTATGGAGGGGAAGCCGTATGGTCAACCCTTCTGTGCATATCTGAGGTGATGTTTGTTATTCCTTCTTCCATGGTATTCCCAATCGTACTTAACTATCCTATGATAACCTGCGAGTTCAATTAAGTGGCCCCCCAAATCCACAACTCTTTTTATTGATAGTGTAATTAAGTAAATAAAAGGGAATTATTCAACTTGTTTTTACAAATACATATGTTAAAGGCAGACATGGTGAAATAGATCACTTCTGAAGTCTTTGTTTTGGAAATGGATCAAGAGACGTCCAGAATCCTTTCTTCTCCCAAATCCATTTCACTTTTGTTGTCCTGTGGGTTCTTTATCTGGGAGAATCAGTTAAGGAAGTGCTTAACTGGTGCTTCTGTGGAGTCTTTCAGGAATCTTACCAGCGGACATGGCATGACCCACCTCACACCCTTCTCCAGACACCCAATGTTCCCTTTCATTAATGCCACACAGCCACAGTTGGTCCTGTTTCCCTGTGTTGGTCATGATTAACCAGCCCACCTGACCCAGACTGTTCTGTGACCTACTGGATTAATGTCATGAGAAACCAAAAATGGAAAATTAATAGTCATTGTTAGGATTTGGATATGAAAGACCCTCCACAAGGCTGTGTGTTGAAGCTGGTGCTGTTATTAACAGGCAGGTGCCTGGATAATAAGGATGCTATCTTCACTCATTTATGCAGCGAGTTCATAGCATGAGAGGTTTATCAGCAGGTGGGGTTTAGTTGAAGGAAGTGGGCGACTGAGACATGCCTTTGAAGGGCCAGTCTTGTTCATATACGTTGTCTATTGTTCATTGTGTGGGTGTGTATTTCTCCTCCCATGCATGGGGCTCCTATCAGACCTACATCAGTGCTTCTCTGGACTTAGACCATAAGTCAAGTATTAACTCAAATATTTCATGCCCTGTCATTAATCATCTCTCCCCTGGCCCTAAAAACCTCTGACGAAGCAGAGCCCAAGTCCATGGTAGTAGAAAATAAACTCACTGTAGATGAGGCTGGGGTGGCAGGTACTGTGTTCTACCTTCAACTGACAGCAAACAGTTTTCTCTCTGTGACCTCCAGTGAACACTTCCATCCTTAGGGAAATATCCTTAATAACAAATATCTTCTCCCAGTTGATGCTGCACCTGAACTGCCACAGTCGGGACCCTGGTAACGTGAGCAGATGCCATGCTGTCATCTATGGCTGTATCTATTTTCCAGAGGCTTTAAAAGAGGACAGAGTGTGTTTCCTGGCAAGGCTGGGGGAAAATAATCAAAGATGAAGAGAAAGCCTAGAGAATAAGAAAACACTAAGGTTCCTGTTACTTTTCAGATTCTATTTTCATTCTGCTTAGAGTCCCTGTGAGAGAAAGAAACATGTGCTGGTGCTTCTGGGAATTCTCCCAAGTCCAATAACTTGATGAACTACCCAGTGACCAAGTAAGTGAATGCCACAGCACTTCTCCTGGCTCCTAGGAGAGGGAAGCGCTCAGGTTCCATCTGCACTGACTAGGGAGCTACCTTTGAACTTCCTTTGTGGCCAGTGACTGGCTTGGTGATGGTGATGCACCTCTGAATCGCCCTGGAGCGTCTTTTCTCTGACAGCTCTCTAGAGCACCAGGTCTCACCAAAGCAAGTAACAGAGACATCTGATCTTCACATTTGTGCTTTCTTCATGCTACTCTGGGTTAAAGAATTGTTCAAAACATTAACCAACTAAATTTAATTTTCAGTTAAATTTGTTCAATTCAAATGTTTAATTGTTAAGTATTATCTATTGTCTGAAGAACAAAAAAAAAATCTTCCAAGATAGAAAACCATGATTAAGTTTTGTTAAAGGCCTTCCTGTATTTCTTCCCATCCTCATATTTTATAGTGAGCAATGGAAAACCAGGGTAATGCCCTGGAGGGAGATCCCAGCTAAATCACTCTATAGTGAGAGGAGTGCTCCAAACTGTAGCCAGAGTAACTCCATCTTTGAGCAAGTCACTATTTAGCTGGTCCGTGTCCCAGAGTCCATCAAAGCAAACCACCCTTCTGTGGTTGGACAGTGATACCAAGCCCAGCGTGAGCACTGATGGGAGCCCAGGCAGAGTATATAGAGACACAGAACTTTCCCAGGGTCTGGCTTTCGTCAGTGGCTTAGGGTGTCTGAGCCTGTTGTCACCTGAATGCTTTAACACAGGTCATCTGTCAACCCAGACCTACATCGGTTCTTCTCTGGACTTACACCATACATGGCAGGAGCTTGATGGGGGTTGGTGTGACTAAGGAGGTCATGTCTATGGTCACCCACTGCTCTGTCAGAAACTGCTAATGGCCCCATGTCACTCATCAGCAGGAACTTGAATGAGTCATTATGTAGGGCTGTTGATGCCATCACAGCTTGGGTACAGGTGTTAATTTTATGTCTAATAAGGAAAAGTCACTCAGCACAGGTATATTTTACACATTTGATATACCTGCAGGTAATTGTGTCCCCCTGTATTTCTAGCGTACCTTGTCACTTAAATCATTGCTCTACCCATGTGCTGTGAGAACATTCAGTCTCTCCCTCCACACACGAAGTTTTAGGTACTGTGTCATAAGTCAGTACTTCAAGCAGCAGCAAACATGGCCACTTTCATGTGACTGAGAGCAAAACATGGTGACAAGAAGGGAAAAGGCTGATGGAGAAAGAAAAATAGTCAAGAGAAGAGGAGACCAGGAAGATACACGTCAGGAAAGGAAGATTTAAAAAATCATCAAAACATGTCTGTCATGGCCTCAGGAGATTCGGGAGCTTGCTTCCTCTAGTATTAGTCTACCTTTAAAGGGTTGCCCCCAGGGCGGGAGAGAGTGACTGTCTGCAGAGGCTAGTGGCACCCATGTAAAGCCAGATTCACAAAGTGGCACGTGCATCTTGAGTTCATTTGCAGCTGCTGGAGGCCCTGGTGTGCCCATTCTCTGTTTCTGTTTCTGTTTCTCCTTGCAAATAAATAGCCCATGATAAACTGGAAAAAACAAAAAAATCATCAAAACAAATCTATGCCATGACAAAGTCCCCTGGGCACAGTGAAGAATCTAGAGAATGGCTCCAGTCATTAAGGTAGCTGGTGTTTTGTAACTAAGTAATTTAGCAGACATCAGTTTTCTCTGGCTCTTGTGTCTCTTCTGAGAAATGAGGACCCATGATGTTCCCTTGTTCTGAGCTTTGGAATACTTGTGCCAGGAATGAGCTGCACATTCCCCATTATCCTGGGCTTCTGAGGACGGTGAGCTGACACAGAGCAGAGCCATGGCGAGCAAGCTGCGTGGTCACTGAGCCCACCTCACAGCCACCCCCTGGATGTCCTCACTGTGTGCTCCGTGCTCACATTCAGAAAAGCAAGATCTGAACGGAAGCTGTCGCTGCTCCTGCCTGGTTGTGTTCTGGTTTATTTTTCAGCTCTTCCAGCAATGCAGTTCTCCACATCTATTCCGTTCATTCGCCAGAATCACGCCTGCCGTGTAGCTGCTCCCTGCCATGGTAACAGGCGGTTTGGCAATGAATGCACCTGCTAGCACTTAAAAGCCAAGAGAAGTCCCTATTTTTTCTTCCCACCATGTCACATTTCCTGCTGGTTAAATAGGCAAGAAAATGAATGCATTTAGGCCATTTTGTCAATATTTCTTTGTTCCATGAAGAGAGAGGAATATTGATAGTACTGAAAACCCATGAAAACAGTCCTAGGAAACCAGAAGTAAAGAAAGTCCATAGAATGAATGGATCTGAGAGCTACAAGCCAGTCAATGTGAAAGTACACTATCATTTAAACATGGACATGAAACACATTTTCCTATCAACTTCTGAAAGGATTTACTAATTCTTTTTCAATTAGCACTTATTAGACTTATCCCAAAGTAACTTTATTTATTAGAATGTATTAGAAAGCTTATTTTAGATAATTATTCCATATGTATGCCTTCAATTGTTACATAACAATTGAAGGCATATTGTTCTCACAGCTAGGGGCTCATTGTAATAACCTGTGATCATTTCAGGTGACGAGCTTCATAAATCTACACCTCAATCCCTCTCGTCCTTTTCAAATCAACAATTAACATTGGAAAGGATTATTAAAGAACATGCAATTTTTGAACTCATTCAAAGAAAAATATTTCTCAGAAGTTAATACTTTTTGGAATAAATACAAATGTAGGAATAAGTATGCATGAAATACTTATTCCTTGCTCACATTCAGAAAAGTAAGATCTTAGTGGAAGCTGTCACTTATCGATAGATAGATAGATAGATAGATAGATAGATAGATAGATAGATAGATAGATAGATAGATAGATCTATCATCTATCATGGGAAGCCCTATGTGATATGTGTGCTAAGCCAAAGTTTCTAAACCCAAACTTTGGTTTCCATCCTCTTCTCCCCCTAGAATAGAAGAGGAAAGGACTAAGTGTCTAGTCCTACCTCAAGGATTCTCCATCCCAGCAGTAACCAAGGAATCCGTGGAAGAAGCCATTCCTCTATTCCTCTGCAGGTCTGACTGTGGGAAGCATTTTTGTATTTCAGAACTTTCTGACTCTGACTTTTCTGACACATTGGACAGCTCCTAGTTCATGTAAGCTCCAGGCCACAGCTTCAAGGTCGAACAAAGACAAACATGGTCCCTATCTCATCAACCCCAGAGCTCTGTTCTAAGAACCAAGAAATGTGAGTCACATTCACTAGGTGTGACAGAGAGATCCAGGTTCATTGTGACATTTAAGTTTAGACCTGTGGAAAGACCCCTGAAGACAGGAGGCGCACCCTGTAGTAGAGAAAGGCTGTAAACAAGAGCTAATCATGACTTTAAGAGGAAAAGTGAGAGATTCACTTCTCTACTTGGATCATCCCAAGACATTAAAAACTTATATGCTCATCTTATTGCTGAGCTTTTATCAAGATGGTTAAAAATGAGCCAGTCCATGCACTTAGAAATAAAAAAGGCTTAATGATATCAACATCCTTAAAATGATCAATTCTTTAATTATCACTAGGTCAACATTGTTTAATTCACATTGATGTCTATTCCATGAAACCCAGATCATGGCATATGGACCAGTGCACTTGGGAGGCAGCTGAAATGAAGACACTGTCTCCCATCAGTTGGCTTCCTCCTGCTGAGGGACCTTTTCCTCTGCTCCTCCAGCTTCTGTTCTCACAGGTTCTCTCATCCTGCACCCCACAGTGCACCCCTGGCATCATCTCCCCTTCCTCTCCTTCTCTAATGAGGTCAAGGGCTCTCTAAGCTCTCTGTGCCACCCAGTGCTCACATGCTGAGGCAGGTATGGTTATGACTAAGGGCCATTCATGATTAGGCTGAAGTCTGCTTCCTTCCTTTTCTTCCTAACATATGGTGCCATTAGAACACAGCTGAACACTGCTCTACTCTCTTGTAGGCCAGAATGGAAGGTAAACACACATGCCTCCAGATATTCTTAACATTAAGGATGAGTCTTTATTTAAAATAACCCCACAGTGTGTCTAAGGTGAGCATGAATTGATAAGTAATCCAAAACAAACCTCTTCATGATGCTTGTGACCCACAAAGGCTGGAGAGTTGTGGGAGTTTGGATGTACATGTTACAGGTAGCTATTTGGTAAACTTGATTGACAGCTTCCACAAGGATAGACAACAAACCATGATAATTCCCTCCAGCCCCCTAATCTTCCCCTCCCCAACCCACCTTCCTTTGAACCCCTTATTTTTTCTCATTAGTCTCTCTTCTCTTTTGACATCATCATTTTTCCCTCCTATCATGAAGGTCCAGTGTAGGTAGTGTCCAAGATAGGATAATACCGCTCACAATGAGCCAGTCACATTGACAACCTTATCTTGACCTTGTAATCAAGTCGTGACGCGTGACAGCCTGGCCCATGGGATGTAAATGGAAGCTGTTTATAACAAGGCTGAAGCAGCAAACAGTCATTGTTGGATTCTCTACTTTCACTTGCCAGGAGCCATAAGGGCTGAGATAGAACAAGCACACATCCAAGTAGCCTTCACTGAGATGTCATTCCATAGCTGTGGTACGTTGTGATTGGCTTTAATATCCACCAGGCCTTCCCTAATCAAGTGTGTATGCTATGAGCACATATGCAAATATCACAATGAACTCCACTGTGTGCATTGATCACCATTAGGCTGCAAGATCTTAATATAATTTCACATTTTTGCAATATATATAATATTGAAGTGACACATCTACAATATTGATGTAACATATGAGAATACATTAAAATTAGAAAGATTGTATCTTTCATCTTTTGATTTTAATTTGTGTCGCCATAGGAGGATGTGTCTCCAGTGGAGAATGAGTACTCAGTATGTGCTACTACATCTGACATGAATAACGAGCTATGTTATAATAGGGTTCTATTATATAAATAATTAAAGTTTTAGTCAAATTCTGGAGAGAAAAGCTAATTCACCCTAGAAAAGTTACAAAGTCCTTGATAATGACAAGATTAGGGGGCTATTAATATTGCATAAAAGTATGGCCATTAACATTTATCTATCCTGCCTCCTATTTTTAATGCTATGCCAATTTAGGACATAATATATTGGATTATGAAATTCAATTTCCTTCTTAATTGATGTTCCTTTGTTGGTGGCTTAGTAGACATCAATGACAACAAACTTGTAGTTTGGGGAAACCCAAAAGAAAGAGACATGTCCCATTTTCCCAAACTGTATGATCCTGTAGAGAATGGACAGGGATGAGCTAGTGAGCAGGGGTAGAACAAGTTAAAGGTGACCTTATAGGAAAGATGACCCCAAGGAAAGCAGTGACACTTTGATTCCATTACAGAGCAATAGTCCAGTGGTCAAGGGAAGAGTGACTCTTAAAAAGAAATGTCTAAGATAACAACAATTATAGGTAAGTGAGATCATGAAAAATAATCAATGTGGGAAATTGGTTTGAATGAAGTCACTGAAACAGAGGACCTGTATGTCAACACATTATTCTTGTGTTATCTGGAATTTTACGTAACAGGATAATCTCTGCTCTTATCAGAGAATAAAATGTAATTTACAAAACTTAAAATCCACTTGCAGATAATTCACTGACTGTATAATTTTTTCAAAATCACAGAAATAAAGATTATTTTACCCACAGTGCTCCTCTCTCCACAATTTTTACTTTCCTTGGTCTTAAAGAGCTCGCATTTCTTGAAAGCTGGCAGATGGAAGCCCCTGCGTCCAAATGCACACTTTAAAATAGGTCTCACATTAGACTGCTGAGGAAAACATCTTCCTTTTGAGGAAATCCATCTCTTTAGAATTTAATCTAAAATTTAATGTTTGATTTTTTTCCATCCAAGCATCAATTTGATCGCAAGGACAAAGGCATCTGGTGGTGTTGGTCCTCAGATATGACATACCAACTCTACACTTCTGATGAACTCTTTATATAATACAAAGCACTCTGAGACGCAACCCAAATACATTCATGACACAATCACTGTTCAATGTCTATTGGAGCAAACAAGATTTCTCAAGCATCAACAGTACTTTACCAAGGTGGATGCTTTATGATACCAGCTTATATGACAGTGGATTAGTTTGAAATATTATTTTCTTAAGATAAAAGAATACACCCAGCATGCTGGCTATATCTTCCTGCTTTAGTAAAAGGCACTGTAATTATCTTCCAAACTTCTATATGTGTTGCCTTGGTTTCCAAAAGATCTTTCAAATGGCTTCTCTAACAGCTCACAATCAGGTCTCGATGGGTTAAAGAGAATCAGCATAACACTATCCACATTTGTCAAGATGAGATAGAACGACTTGTTGAAGACACACAGGAAGGCACAGGTATGGGAATAAATGCTGTGCTTGAGCCTTAGTTTGTCAGTGGTCTGTTCATATCATGCAGTGACAAAAAGTGAGTTAAAATATGGTTCTTTTATTATGGTGCTGAGAATATAAATTGGCCCTGGTGAGTGGTATGGAAGACATGCACTTCTGATTCTTGCTACTGTTTTCATTCCAGCACTTCAAAAAAGCAAAAACCTTCAAAATTTGTACTGATGATAGGATGTTGGCCAATTCCCACAGGAAATGGCTTCATTCGCTTCACAAATAGTCTGTACTAAATTATTATTCAGATTCAACTGTAATTTCCCTGGGTGTCCTCATATTGTAAGAAGGTTTACTCTTCAAACAGAATGGCTACAATAGAACGGAGTAATTAAGAGAATACTTTGAAATCAAAAGACCTTGCCAAGGGTATGTTCTGCACTGCTTGGCCTAATTCAAGTTTAGCACTGATGCTTCTGGTTCATGCACAATGATTACTACTGTGTACCTACTTCTAACTTCTAAAATTGCTAGTATTCTCTCTATCTATCTCTCTCTCTCCTTTCCTACTTACCCCTTTCCTCCCCTTCACCTCTCAATCTTTTTCTTTCTTTGAAAATTCCCACTAAACATATCACCTACATGTTAGGGTAAGATAAGTATCCTAACACCAACAGCATATGAGAAAAAGAATTTGCTAAATAGCTAGAAGTTCTTTGAAAAATAAATAATGGAGGAAGTATTAAAATATGGTATCATGTGTTAATAATCAAGAAGGTAATATACTTGGGGTAGCTCAAGAAGACAAAATTACCAAAAGACAGGAAGGAAATCATAAAAACTTGAACACAGAAAGATGTCAGTAACTATCATAGTTAACATGCAATCCTGTAAACAGTCAATAGGAAAGAACAAATATGCAGAAAGCAGTTGTTCTCAGCATAGAAGACTAAGGCATAATACCTGAAATGTATAGAGTTCTTATAAACACGTGAGAAAGAACCAACATCCTATGTCTTTTAAGAAAGCAAAAACATAAGACGGTTCATAGATGAGCGATGGCTGCACATAAACTTCTGAACCACATAAACTACGTACTTAAAACTAATGGCACTGTTTTAAAAGGTTAAGATACTATTTTTCTGCTCATATTGATAAGTTTAAGTATTCATCATGCGATGTTAGGAAGTGACGAGACATTGCATTGCTGACTCCTCTTGTTGAAGGAGTGCACTTGGGCATCCTCCTAGGAGGTGATCAGCTCTCCACAGCTAGTTGTATACTCCAGTTTGACACAGCCGACCACCTATATCAACTTAAATTGCCAGTTTACTTGTATGTGACTTAAAGCTGTTCAAAGCATAGATTCTCTTGGCAGTATTATACTAGTAAATATCCTAAATGTCCAGTAGAGAGCTAAGTACTCTCACATGCCCAGAAAAGTCATATTCTCCACAGGTATGATGACGAATAAAGTGATTTTTTTTCTCACTATTATGGCAGTCATTTTCAGGTATTCTTAACCATAAGCATTTTGTCAGTTTTAAGTCTATAGGGGTGTGAAAAGTAACTTCTCAGGTGAGGATTTTTGCATACACATGGGAATGGAAGCCCTGAATATTTCTGGAAGAAATATCACAAATTACTCTTTCTGTGAAATGGGTGGGATTTTCAGGTACAGAGAGCAGTAGTTACATTAACTGTACTTTATTTTAAGAATCATCATGTAAACATCTTGGATTTGCACTTAAAAAGAAAAGCAAGCTTTTTAATTGGTTAGTAGTAAAAATGAACAAAATTTCTTCAGGCAAGAAAATAGCCAATAAAGAAATAAAGCAAAACAAATACTCAAGGATTCATATGTACATGTTGAGATATTATATAGCATAACGTGGCTGGAAAAGCTTTTTAACGAAGGAGAATGAGAACTTAGAACAAGCAAGGAAAGATAAACCATGTACTCATGAATCCTCATTCTGCTTTTTAGTCTAATTCCAGACTGAACAAAATACTAAGCTATTGAATAAACAACAAAATAATGTGAGGAAAATATAAGCAAGTCCTCAATAAACCAATGAACTTCCAGTTACTTCAAATTGAAATGGTGAAGGAAGTGAGGTATGGTAGACTGGCTGAATCTGAGGTGGGCTGTGTCCCACAGGACCCAAAACACCCATCTCAAGGAGAATTCACAAAGATACTTGGCTTTCTCTACAGTACCCACCCTTCTGGAAAACACCACACTGTACAGTCAGGATAACACAGGGCAAAGTGGCTTCAGGGTAAGAAAGAAGAGGGGCTGGTTACCTTGTGACAGATCAGGGCGACTGGGACCCCAAAGATAAAGAACAGAGGTGTCCTTAAATTTATGTCTACAGTTTCCTCTTATCTCTTGCCTTATCTGAGGCCCTCCCTAGAGTGGGAGGTCCGTTTTACTAGAACTCAAACTTACTCCTGGAACTGTGATTGGCCAAAGGCAGGCCAATCACATTCTCTCTGGCTCACCTGGACCAGAAAGATACTCACCTGAGAGAGACAACGCTTGCTCTTTTTCTCTCGAGGGTGCCAGCAGAGAGACCCCTAAACCTCCAGGCTTTTGGTAAGCTCCCCCTAGGCTCAGCCTCATGGAGAAACCCCCCTTTCTTTCCCACATGATTTTTCCTCTCGTGAAGGAGCCCTCCTGTGTTTTCCCTTCTTTCTCTTGCTTGGCTGGCCAGGCTGCTCCTGTTTGGCAGGCTGTGGAGCACTGCAGGCTGAGCTAGAGCTGAGTGGCAGGAGCTCCCTCACTATTCTCCTTCTTCTTGCTCTAATAACTCTAATAAAGTCTCCCACTAAACCTTACCCTCTGGTGGCCTGTGATTTTAATCCTTTATATTTATATGACAAGAATCCCATTACTCTTAAGTTTTAAGGTGCATTGGGACTAACAAGGAACCCCAATTTTTCCGTTACAACCTCAGTTCTCCATGGAGTCTGGTCCCCTGATCACAGTTGTCTAGGGAAACTCTAATAACCCAAAGTGAGAATCTTATCCCTAGATTCGGGGGAAAATTCAATAACCAAAACCGAATGCTGAGATGATAGAAAAGAAAAAATATCCAGAGGTCTTTTCTTTTCAGAACTACATGATATGAGGATTCAGACAGAACTGCTAAGGTCACTCTACTATTGCACAAGGATGGTGTGGAGAATAGAAAGAGGCCAGGCAGTGATCACAGACCCAGAATGAAGTCAACATGGGGCGTGGCCGAGGGAGGAGTGGGAATGAGTCACAGTCCTGTGTTCACTGTGAAGTCAGTCGGTACCTAGACCTTCTCTGGTGCCAACGTTTTAATTACAACATCCCATAAAATAACTAGTCAAAATTATTTGAATTGACCAAATATTCCAGGGGATGTCTGTGCAGGTAGATGTTTCTTCAGGGAATGAAACAAGTATTCCAGGATGCCTGTATGTGGTTTCTTCTACAAGGATTTGCACAAACATTCCAAGATGCTTACATAAGTAAATGTTTCTTCAGGGCACTTTCCTTTTTTATATTATAAAGACCGTTTTGGCGTCATCCAACAGACAGCTCAGACAGAATAGAAATCTATAGTTATACAACAGGAAGAAAAGCCTTTTGTGTAAATAATTCACGAGACTCCACTGACTACCATCCACCTAGTGCACTTAAAGTAGAAAGTGACTTACAAACAATTTATATTCTTTTAAAGTGAAAGCATCGGCCTTCATCTCATAGGATTTCATAATTTAAAAAACTGATTTATGGATTTTCTTAGTCAGCCTAGGAAACAAAAAGAAGCTTATGTTGGCTGAAATCACAGGAGTATGCTTCTAAGAGTTGACGTGCACCCTGAGCCAGCTGACCTTGAGACTGGTTGGCTTTTCTGTCTTCCACAGTCATGCTGGGTCATGTGTCCACCAGGCACAGGTCACCCCACAGCCTTCCTGGAGACCACAGGTACCACAGTCCCACAACCAAGCATGTAGTGCTTCAGCTCGCTGGAGACAGCCTGGGCTCAGAACTGTCCACTTCTACCCACTAAGCAACACTCAGGAGGACATTTAAGCACACTGTGTCTTTGGTTTATCATGTAAAGTGAGAATGAGCACCCACTGTGATGGTCAGCTCACACACTGCTGGGATGAACTTCCAAACCAGGCTCAGTTATGGGAAGAAAGGATTTATTGAAGTTACAGATCCAAAGGAAGTTCCATGATGGTGAAAAAAGCTGGTTCTCTTTCACAGGTCAAAACACACACTCACACACACAGAGAAAGAAAGAAAGAAGCTATCATCAACACTATACACACATACATACATGCATACACACACACACACACACACACACACACACACACACACACACACACATCAGCAAACAGGTAGGTGGGAGGGAAGAGAAGAGATTTCCTTCCCCTGAACCTTCCTCACATCCTGCCCCTAAATGAGAGGGCTACCCACTCTGGAGAAAGGGTTCACTCTGGAGGAGGGACCTCTTCCTTTATTTAATTCTTCCTGTAAGCAACCTCAGAGACCCACCCAAGATTACTGTGGATTACTAAACAGGTCAAGTTGACAACAAAACTTAAACATCACACCCTCATCACAAATTTATAAGCTCTAACCAAGAAAATTCTCTGTATTCCTTTGACCTCCTTAACCACTGCAATTTTCCTTTTATAAAGACATGTTAATGCCCTATTCCTTTAAATTTTTAAATGATATCATTTTGTTCCCATTCCTGAATTTTTCCAAGGAAGGACTCCATGTAATTTAACCAATCCTTAGTTACTGGGGATCTCTGAGAAGGACAGTATGTAGTTACTAAAAAGGAGATTCTTTTATTTATTTTTCTGATGTTGGGACTGAAACTTGAGGGCAGTGATCAAATGAAGCAAAGACTTCACTCCTGATTATTTTCTCAGTTTTATTTTTAGATAGTTCATAGTTGACACTTCTGAAAGTTACTGACTTAATACATATTGACTTTGCATCTTGCAACTTTATTAATTCACTTATTAATTATAACAGGGTTTTGTGGAGTCTTTAAGATTTGTAAGTCTGGGCTGTTTAAACACAGCTGGTTTTACTTTCCCATTTCTAATTTGGATGACTTTTTTCTCTTACCTTGCCTAATTGTCTAAGACTCATAGTATTGTTTTGAATGAAAGTGGTCTCAATGAGCAGTCTTGTTTGATTTCAGGTCCTAGAAGAAAAGCTTTCAACCTTCCCCAATTCAACTTAATGTTAGCTGTGGGTTTGTTCAATATAGTTTTATTATATAGATGCATAACATGGAAATGCTCTCTGTATAATATGTTCAGAGTTTTATCATGAATAGAAGTTCCATTTTGTCAAATCCTATTGTACCAACACAGAAACAGACTGTTGTGCTCAGCTTTCTAGTTGCTGTGCAGAAGAACCCAAACAAAAGTGGCTTGTGGAGGAATGGGTTTTTTTTTGGCTTACGGACTCAAGGGGAGACTCCATTCTGGCAGGGAAAATGATGGCATGAGCAGAGGGCTGGACATCACCTCCGCCACAGCACTGCAAACAGCGGCAGGAAGGTGTGCCAAACACTGGCAAGGGGAAGCTGGCTTATAACCCCATAAGCTTGCCCCCAACAACACAGCTTCATCGAGGTTGTAAAACCCAAACTGCCATCAGCTGAGGAT
>PVHP010030045.1:0-21575 GCA_004024765.1 Zapus hudsonius
TGTTCAGTCCACGTGGCTGGATGCCTCAGCAGTCCCAATCCAGCACTGAAGGCTTGATGGCTCCCTGGGGAGCAGAGCTCTTCAGTACACTATGTGAATCCTAGGAAACTGGGTTCCAATGTCCAAGAAGGGTAGGAGATCAGGATGTGAATGCAAGTCACGAATAAGCACCAGCAGCTGGGGGAGGAAGGAAACAGCTTCACTTCCCCTCAACCTTCCTTATATTTAGTCCCCTTGGAAGGCCCACTTACTGGAGGGAAGGGCTCACTTGGAGAAGTTAACTCCTCCCTTTTCCAAAATCCCAAAAGGATTTTGTCAATCCTTCCTGCAGGCAGCCCAGGGACCTGCCCAAGATTACTATGGATTATTACATAGATCCAGTTGACAAATAAATTTAACCATCACAAGTACCCACATTGAATGCTGAATATGGTGGCATGTGCCCACAATCCCAGTGCTTGGGAGACAGAAACGGGGAGTCCCAGTTCTAACTGGCTAGTCATTGAAACTGAATCAGCAAACCCCAGGTCCACTGAGAGACTGTCTCAAAAAACAAGGTGGAAAGCAATTAAAGAAGACACCTAATGTTAATGCAAGGATAGATGAGAATTAGTCAATTAGCATGCACACATGTGCATGTGCACTTGCACACACATGTGCCTAAATGTATAAAGCATGCATTCACTCATACATGCATACCACACACATGCACAAGGGAGAAATAAAGAGAGGACTTAGACTTAGTCCAGTTTCCCATGAGGACGCTATAGAGTTTCCTGGTACCATTTCTTCCTTTTCAGGAGCAGAAGCTACATTTTTGAGTTCTTTATTGTCTAATCTGTCATTTATGACTAATTTTATTTCTCCTACCAAAAATAGCAACACTATCCTTTCCTTGACATCATGGATCATGGGGACACATTATCCTTAAACAATATAGATCTTCTCGCCTGTGCAGTTTCTCTGTCATTTTTCTAATGTAGGTTCCATCATTCGTCATGACACTGAGGCATCCATCATAAGTGTGATGTTCGATGGTTTGCCATGATGTTGCTGCTCTGTTTAGCTGATGATGACTCCAAATGCAAGTCTTGGCCAAACAATGAATCAAGATATGAGTGATAATTTGTTTTCTGGTTGGTCGTCTGTTCATCATTTCATAGTGTCAACATAGAACACTGTCTTTTCGAACTTTTCAGCTTATAGCTAGTAAATTCTTAGACAAACATAATGTTATGGTGAAGCAAAAAATGTGATAAGGTCTATAATTAGACTTAGGTAAATTTGTATTTCAGAATGCATTAATCTGGATGGATGGAATAATTTTGTAGAGAAGACAATAAAGTGTATACTATCAGATAACTATGTCTTCATTTTATTTTATTACTTATTAATAGATCCATATACAAAGTAATCATCCTGTGATTATAATGACGTGCAGAATCTAAATAAAGTGGTCTGTTGTAGAGCCAAAAATTCTAAGAAGCTTCCAGACATTAACTTTGTCAGTTGGAGAATTATATTTTGAGTGGCTATGTCCTAGTTATAAGGTGACAAAGACGTCTTAGTTCCATTCAGGAGAAACATAATCATAAGAGAAATTATTATTTTTCCAGTTCTTTGGGATATTTTCATAGTGTTGGTTATCAGTCCTTTGCCAATTATAGCAGTTTTGTTTATTGTTTTGCTTTTTTTTTTGAGGTAGGGTCTCTCTCTAGCCCAGACTCACCTGGAATTCACTATATAGTCTCAGGGTGGCCTCGAACTCACAGTGATCCTCCTATCTCTGCGTCCAGAGTGCTGGGATTAAAGGATTGTGCCACCACGCCTGGCTTTGTTCATATTTTAAGACAGTCTTGTTATGTAGCCAGGCTGGTCTCAAATTCATGATCTTCCTGCCTCCGCCCCCAAGTATTACAGGCATGGATCAGGATGCTCACTTTTACAGCCATGTTAGAGGCAGTTAAGCACTGAAAGAAGTGGTGTATGAGGTGTGAAAGCCAGCAGTAAGCTCCTGGGGAATCAAGATAACCTTTCACCAGAACTCCTTAGAAAAACTCAAGCAGCTGCTGAGAAACAGGTGTTCATTGTTCAGTCATTTCCAATCTAATTTTAGTCTCTATATCAACTATTTGATGATTAGAAAGCAAAGTGTGATTCTCTTATGTGAAAATACAGTTAGGTATGGTGAAACCTATCAGCCATCTTAGCTACTCAGGAAAGAGCCAAGGTAGAAGGATCAAGGCTAGCCTGGGAGGCAGAAATATCCTGGTATATGATTTCCAAGTAAAATTTCAAAAGCTATAGGGAACTAGACATGCAACTCAGTGGCATAGTGCTTGCCTACCAGAAGGTGAAGAAAGAAAGAAAGAAAGAAAGGAAGGAAGGAAGGAAGAAAGGAAGGAAGGAAGAAAGAAAGAAAGAAAGAAAGAAAGAAAGAAGAAAGAAAGAAAGAGGAAGCCAGGGAAGAGGGAAGGGAGGAAGAACAATAAAAGAATGAATGAAAATAAAAAGAATATGATGGTAGTGAGAGAGTACACATATGTATGTAGACACACACAAAAACAAACACTAGGATTGTCTTTGCTCAAACCCACTTGTGAAAAACATCCTCCTGAAACACCTCAACAGTAATTTGCTGTGATTACATGGGTCTCTGGACTCTGGTGGTAGCATCCTCCTGATTTAAACTACAGACGTGCCCGTCTCTAGCTAGTTTCCTATTCCACCCTTGAGGAACTCCAGCCTTAGATTTTTATACCACAATATCTTTAACACAATCCTCAGGCCCATGGTGGTTTACTAAAATTAAAACTTAAATAAAGTTGAAATGCAATTTCTTGAACATTTCCTAATGTATAAGACTCCAGGAACTAAATAACATTTTATAGAAAGAATATACTCCAGAAGAGAGGCAATACTAAAATAAGCTCTCTTTCTAAAGAAATAATGTTGCAAAATTGAAATCAGTTTCAAGAGGTATTGAGAGAAATAAAATTCCATTTCATAAGCCTGTGAAAGATAGTATTTATATGATGGGATTTCTTCCTTTGCTTTAATTTACTTAGACTCAGATAGCATCATAGTGAAAAGGTTCTAAAGGAACATTTATTTAAATGGGATTTAGTTTCACTGCTTGATTTATACACTGGACAAACGGCTCTGTTCCTTTGGCAGCCACATCAGAATCGTATAAATACAATTTTACTTAGTAATGGCTAGCACATTTTCTTAATTTCAAATATATATATTCTTTAATAGTAAACAAGAAGAAAACTCTGTGTCTTTGATAATTATATATGTTTATTCACATTTTTTTACTTAGAGAAATATTTTTACACACAACATGTTGGCATGTATATGAATGTGTGTGTGTGTGTGTGTATGTGTGTGTGTCCATAGATTTCAGTGCCCTGCGAGAAGGTGTGTGTCAGCTAGAGGAGAGCATCCTGTAGCCTCTCCTATCATTCTTCTGCATGGCTTTCTTGAGCCTGAATCTCTCACTTGATCTGGAGCTGTGCTATTTTGGTCAAACTGGCTGAACAGAGTCTTGTCTCTACCTCTAGCACAGGATTGGGATTACAGGCCACACCTGGCTTTTTATGTGGCTGCTGGGGTCATACTCGGGCCTTCCTGAGTCCTTGTTTGCATGAGCAATCTCACCTGATGATCCATCTCCCTGGCCCCTACAGATATACTTTTAGTAAATTTTTGTTTTGAAATTATTTGTTGTTGCAGTTACTGTTGTTTGAGGCAGAATCTCATTATGTAGCCCAGGCTAGCCTGGAATTTGTGATCTTCCTGCCTCAGCTTCCTCAGTGCTGGGTTTACAGTTCTGTATGTATAAAAAATATTTTATTTATTTATTTGCAAGGAGAGAGAGATTAAAGAGAAGAGAGATAAAAGAGAGAATAGAGATAGACTGAACCAAGGGGTTCACCAGGGCCTCTAGCCACTGCAAACTAAATCCAGATGCATGTGCATCTGGCTTTACATGGGTCCTGGGTAAGTGCCTTAACTGCTGAGCCATCTCTCCAGTCCCCAGATCTGTATTTTTATACCCATCTTGTAAATAAGGTTTTTTTTTATTTAGAGAAAAGTGCAAAGATATCTTGTTTACCTTTTATTCATTTCTTTTCATTGCAAACACCACAACATTTCCATGATTCTATTTCTCAGAACGAGGAGACTGACTTTGGCCTCTCATTTATAACTAAGTTACAAACTTCCCTTCAATTTCACTGGTTCTTTTGACAGTCTTGATGATCTCGTTCCATTCTAAGAGCAAAGGCAGAGTGCCATATTGTAATTAAGAGTCAGTTCTCTGGTCAGTGAACGTTTCTCAGTCTTTCCTTGCTTTTATTTTATTCTTAAACTTTTCATGACATTGAGCATCACGAGAAGTACTGACAAGTATCCTGAAGAATATCTATAGTTTGTTCCTTTCACGTTTCTTCTGCTCATTCAAATGAGTTTGTGGCCTTGCAGGAAGGGTAGCAGAGAGGTGGGATGCCCTGCTCAGGCCTACCTTTCCAGGAGACACCTCATATGCCTTGGGGCAGCGCTGAAGAGCTCATCCTTAAGTGTCTCCCTGTGTACCTTTGTTATAAGCCTCAGTTCCTCTCAAGGGGAGCACCTACCTTATTAAGTGAGACTCAACTCTCTCACCACCTATTTATTCGGTTGTTGTTGACTGAGTCAATATGGACTCATGGATGTGTATCACATATTTGGAGTTTATAATCTAATACTGTGTTATTTCTTTCATTGTTCTGGTTGTCCCAGCTTTGGTTTCTGAGTCCTATCTGTGGCTGTGTCCTTTGAATTGCCCCTCAGCACGTCTACAGTGTTGCTACTCTAAGACTTCTCTGTGCTCATCTTATATGTCACCTGACCCAAAGCAGGCATTGGCCACTTCTCCACAGAGCCCTGGTTCCTTCCTTTAGAGGATGAAATTTAGACACACCTGGCTCCTGGCTATGCCCATTCCAAAGTGTCCTTGTTTCCACTTACAGAAACTTTTATGAAGTTTAATAACCTATGTGAAAAAACATCTGTACTGTTTTGGGTATCTTTCCATCACCCATGTTGTAAGCTAAATAATATATCAGCTTGGTATTTCCAACTCTAATTTAGTACTACAGGATTCATTCTAACTTTCTGTTCATTTCTAAAATTTTCCTTTCTTGATTATGCATACTTTCATAAAAAAACAAAATTAGAAAAATACACCTGATTTTTAAATTTTAATTAACATTTTCTTTTGTATTTAATATTTTGGCACCACCTGTCTGTGGAACATGTTGTACTCAGAGCATAAGATGCCTTAATTAATAATATAATACAGATTTATGCTTTGAATAAATCTTATCATACATATAGCTTGTTAATTTTGAATGCTTTATTTTCAACATAAGTACCAGCTGTGCTTTTGCATGCAGGGTATAGATAGCAGCTAAGAACAACGGTGAGTGAATAATCAAGCCTGATCACATCCTTCTGTGGGCTGTGGTTATTTGAAACTGTAGATACATTGAACTCAAGCAGAGCAGGACATAGAAATCATCTGGGAGTTAAAGGATGCTGATGACTGGTTGTCCTCTCCAGGGATTCTGATTCAGTTTGCTCAGGGTTCCAAAGATGCAAAGGGATTTTCAAAGCTGCCCAGGAGATTCTGACCTGTGAACAAGGTTGATCCAAGTTCAAAACTTTCCCTGCCCTTGGCTAAGTGAATACTCACTGAAGCATCCTTGACCTGTCTTGTTTTCTGAAATGATATAGTTCAAGCTAAGTCCAAGGAGGAATAGTAATATATGTCTGAATTTGGATGGTGGGACACATTGTTGTAGTACAGGTGTAACTATCATGATTTAAAAATTTACTTTGTTGAAAAAGCATAATCTATAAATATTTTAATGCAAGACTATAACTGAATAGAATATCATTTTGTGGGTATTTATTTTCATAATTTAGGGAATCTTTTTATCTTGATAGCATTGGTATTTATCATGGATAATTTTATAAATTTTAGACAAGTCTTCAGAACTCACTTTGAATTAAAATAATGCATCATTCTAACTTTATTCAGTGACTTAAAGCAGGGACTACAAAGTATTTTGAGTTCATGATTTATTAAGTCTAATAAGTTCACTGAAGATGTGGGTGGTGCTACCTTTATGTGTATCAAGCGTTCATTTGGTAAAAATATGGATATATCTGAATTGAGTACCTTTTGATGATATGCCTTAATGGCAATAATACACTAGTGAGTTTTCTATAAAGGAATATAGTCCTTTATAAAATGGAAGAAAATAGAACAGTGCCAGATTATACTCTTCTCCAGGACAGTACAGTACTTTTTACAAATTATACTTCAAGTCTTTAAAAGGACTCAGATTTACATTTTGATCATGAGTCATTTAAATAAGTATCTTAATAATGAGTTGTACGCAAAATACACATTTAAGATTCTAGTTGTTATCTGGCTGTCATGGTTTGATCCACGTGTCCCCCACAAACAAATGAATGTGTTCTCAATGATCGATTCTCAGCTGATGGCAGTTTGGGAATTACAACCTAGATAGAGCTGTTGTGTTGGGGGCTGGCTTATGGGGTTATAAGCCAGCTTCCCCTTGCCAGTATTGAGCACACCTTCCTGCCGCTATTTCCAGTGCTGTAGCAGAGGTGATGTCCACTCCTCTGCTCATGCCATCATTTTCCCTGCCAGGATGGAGTCTCCCCTGGAGTCTGTAAGCCAAATAAACCCATTCCTCCACAAGCCGCTTTTGTTTGGGTTCTTTCTGCGCAGCAACTACAAAGCTGACCGCAACACTGGCTATATTTTGAAGATCAATGTTCTGTTATTGTGCATTATTTTTAGCTTAAAGAAAATTATGACATCTGATGGCTTTAATTATCATAGCTACAGAAATGATTATCATGGTGCTTTGAAAGTAAAATTTCCCTTATAGCTTCATGTGTTTGATTAAGCCTCATACAGGTTGGTAGAGTGTTAGGGAAGTGGAGCCTTGCTGGAGGTGTGTTACTGGGGATAGGCCTTGGGATTCTATAGTCCAGGCTCATTGACAGTGCTAGCAGATCTCACTCTTTTTATTTCCTCCCTGCTGCTATGGACATGTGATTCCTGACTATCAGCTCTTGCTATGCTTTCCCAAGCTATAATGACAATTCCCCTTTAATCTTGAAATTCTAATCTGGATATAAAACCTTTCCTTCCATCAGCTGCTTCTGGTTGGGAAATTTGTCTTAACAAAGAGAGGGTAACTACTACAAATGACTTTCTCCTCCCTATTCCCCTGTTTACTCTTTAAATAAGGATTCAGATTCATTACTGGGTCTTTAAATGTCTAAATATGTAGTTAAAATAGTGAACCTATCACTGTGTTTGCATACATATGTTCCAAGGTTTTGATTGTATTTCATAATCAGCAAGAAAACATTTCTGAAGATGTTACATTCTGTATGCTGTTGCCTGCCACATATTTACTCTGTAGTTGTTACCTCCAGCTGGGCTCTTTGCTATGGCACCCACCATGACATCTCAAACATGGTGCTGGCTTCTGAGAGTGGGTGTCCTCTGATGGATAATCTTAACTGTCAACTTGATGGGATTCAAAATGTTGGAGAAAATCTCTGTGTGCCTGTGAGTTGGTTTGTTTCTGGAGTGGAGCGACTGAGGTGGGAAGACTCATTCTGAATGTGAGCAGCACAATCTTATGGACTAAACTGATTGAAAAAGAAAAGACTTCAGAATACCAGCATTCATCTCTCTGTTTCTTGTTTGGATGCAATGTAACCAGCTGTCTGCTTCTTCCACCATGACCTCCTTGCCATAATGGACTGACTGTAAGCCACAATAAAATCTTTCTTGTTAGGTATTTCATCACAGCTATGAGAAATTAGCCCTTATACATCCCAAAAGCAAGCATGTCATGAGTTAGAGGCAGATACTTCATGAATTGGTATGATGTATCTCAGAATTCCAAGAATGTCACTATTCCCACATTCTTCAAGGAAGTGACCCAGATCAGGCTAGAATCAAAGGAGGGGAATTTGGACTCTGACTGTTTATGTGAGATGTAGCATTTACAAGCAGGAGGAAAGAAAGTGAAGACGGAAATCTTGGAAACTGTTTACCATGTCTACAGCCATACCACCTGAATGTGCCCCACCTCGTCTGAAACTGTTTACCACTACAGACTTTATGTGACTTGGTTTTGATAGACTCAGTCTGTAGACTGCCCATGGGATCTGTCATTCATAACCAGTATATGACTGATAGTAAAGTGGAAACTGAATATGATCATATTGGAACTTCTCAGGAAAAAATACCATTAGAGATGTGTGGGTTAGTAACTTACTATGTATTGCTTTTATGAATCTTTCTAAGGGAGACCATAGAAGGATGCCCATTCCCCTTTGGCAGCTCTTTAAAGAACCATAGAGGGATCTCCTAGCACAAATAGTAATAGGGAAAGACTTGTGCCTTCTTATTCCCATTGTCTTGGGGGAATCTCGGTGGCAGTGGGTTTCAGTTCTCAGGTTTGATTTTTTTATATCCCCAAACCGGCCTCAATTCTCTCAGCTAAGTAAATATCAAAGACACAGAGTGAGTTCTAAAGGGTCCCTGTAAACTTCTAGTTCTAATAACCCCAGCCTCCTCCCATTGCTGGTGGCGTGAGCTGCTCTTGTTAGATATTTAATACTTGTTCATTCAGCTCCTTACATTAAGGTAATTGTCCAGATCAGGCATATAGTTTCTGTTTGCTCATTTTTCTCACCTTGATGAATATCACTAAACATTATATATGGTTTATTTTTCTGGCACAAATCGATATTATCAATGTGAAAGTGCCCTTAAACATATTAACCATCTGCTGGGCAAAACAATAAAAAAGAAAGAATTCTAGAAACACTTCCACACATTTTTAGAATAAACTTGAACTAGCAAAGGTTTTGCTTAAAGAAATAAGTTCTTTTTCATGTACTACAATTATTTAGTTACTATAAGTATTGAAGAAAATCTCTTGATAGCTGTATTGACTTAAATTATGATTTATATATGTTTCTTCAGTATAACATAAACTACTTTTAAATAAAAAAGCCATTGTATGTATGTTTAATATGCATTTAACAGTATTGCTAGATTATTGTATTTATACAAGAATTTCTACTTTTCTGTCACCTTATTTATATATGGCAAAATACATTGAATCTGTATAAAATGTACAGTCAATGAAAGAATCAAAATGCATCAGTTCCATTGCTGGGAATAGTAAACAAATACAAGGTGGGAATTGGTATTCTACATGGAAATCACTTCTCCGATAACTTGTTATTCAGCCCATACACGTGATCTAAGCAAGGGAAGTGTTTGCTTGTAATGATAAATATTTATATTTAGAGAACCACAGTAAAATATAAGAGGAACTATTAATGTTGCCAACTAAAATAAAACTACTAAAAATCAAATTGTTGACGTTCCTTAATAGACATCACTAGAAATTTTAGGCTGGTTTGCCTACTGCTTCTTTAGGATTTAATGAAATTTGTCTCTGGAAGATTTTTATCAAGACTTATGCTTTTGATTTTTTTTATCCTGCTCACCCAGGTGACTGAAGGAGCCCTTTTGTCAGACAGGCCACTCAGAATCCATGACATCTTTCTTCCATGGAGCTCAAAGGAGGACTGCCAGCAGACAGCAAACATGTGTTTTGATGGTTCTTTTATGAAAAGTACTGCGCCTTTTTCATATAGATGTGTTTATTTAAAAGCACTTTAAACTGATATTGTCAGGGGCCCTGCTGCGAAAGTCTGCCACTTAATTATGCCAGGGCAGCAAGACCCACCTGTGTTCCCTATCATATTACCGCAGCAGGGGGCAGGGAAGCATCATTTGAAAAATAAAATCTAATGATTTTGTTTTTTCCGTCAGCAGGAGGAGGGCTCCCTACAGATACACGAACCTGTGTGTGTAGAGGTGCAGATGATCTGTCACACAATGGTTATAAACTGGGGGAATACAGGCAGAGATTTGAAGGCTAAAAAAGAATATGGAGGGATGGGAAGTACATGGGAAGCAAAGGAAAACACACCTGAAAGAAGTTTAAAACTTTCATGAGCCATGGGTAGAGGCCCAAGGAGATGCCCCCTGGCCTGCCCTTGCAGGACTAGAACCCGAGTCTACCCAAAGCATCAACTCAGCACTGCTTTCTGCTTCTTCAAGGTTTTCCAGGCTTAGGGGACTGGACCCTCCTCAGCCTGCCTCTTGAATCCACCAACCAATCAGGTCTCTCCTTTATACAGCTGAGTCTGCTGATGGAGCTCATTTTTTAAAAAATTTAAATTGTATCTTTATTTTCCATAGTTAGATACACTGAATGAGCAAATAATGTGTTGGTGTCCCCATTTCCCCGATTTCCCTCCCTCCTGTCCCCAATCAGCTGGGTATCCTCCTCTGTGGGTAGGGGGTTTTGGATAGCCTAGGAGTCAACCAGGTTCCACCCACCTTTGTATGTTGTTACTGAGGGGGGCAATGTGCCTGGATATTCTCCTCCTCCATGGCTCTTACAATCTTTCTGCCCCCTCTTCTGCTCAGTTCCCTGAGTCATGGTGGGTGAGATTTAAGGCTGCTTTATTGTTAAGGTCTTAGGGGCCTTTGTACTTCTGCTTTAGATTGTGTTGAAAAACTTTGGTGTCTGTCTCACTGGCTTATCCTGGGTTGACTGATTGGCTGTGGTTATAGGTCTCTTGCTTATCCCACCACTCTCTGTGGGGTTCCATGTGGATCCTCCATGGTAGGTCTGGGTTGACTCATCTCTTGCCAGGGTGTCAGCTGTGGGCCTGTGGCTGGTTGGTAGGGTTGGAAGAGCCACAGCTCTCTCGCTGCATTCTGAAAAATACAAACAGAATCTCCATTGGAGAGTGAGATCAGTATAGGTTAACTTGAGATACACATTTCTGAATTGGCTAGATTCTATTGTGAGTAGCCTCTTTGTAATTCACTTGTAAAGTGGATCTCTCTTTGGGGACCCAAAATTTTGGTTCTCAATGTATTTCTCCTTGAGTCCCCAATTCCAGTTAAGAGCTCCTTGTCACTGAGTGGATTACTTGGCCAAATTAAAAGCTGCCGATTATCTCCCCCAGGCTTAGGCTCCTCCATTGCAAAAGTGTTCATTTCTTGGTTGCTGTTCTCTCCAAGTAGAAAGTGTGTTCATCCTATTTATGGTGGCAGACTGTGTTTCATATCAGTGGTCTCTGTCTGCTCCAACTATAGTTGACCAGTTTCCCCTGGCAGCTCATGCAGTGCCTTCCAGCACTGCACTAACTACCATCTGGGGGCTGGTTACCATTCTGGACCTCACAGGGTCTCATGGTGCTGATAGATGGCTTTCTATGGTTTCTTCAGCAACAGGATCTTAGCTCAGGTCTGGGGTAGGTATTCAAGAGCTTTGATAGAATCCTGTCTTTTTTTTTGGGGGGGGGACCTCATGGGTCACTTTGGTCAACAGCTTAGTGAGGGCAGGAGCTGGTTACTGGGGCCAGGAGTTGAAGGACTGATCAATTTTTCACTGGCTTAGACTCTCTCCCCTTCTATTCATGGCCCCTCTTGCCAGACAATGCCCTCTTCTTGCTCAATAGGTTACAGTATGCAAGTGAGGATTTTATGATTTCAACTCATTATTGGTTTAGCTTCATGAATAAGTCTCCCCCTTCCTCCCCCATCCCTTACCCCTCTTTCACAAATTCTCACTTCTCCAGACTGGTTTGCATAGAGTTTGTGATTAACCTGGTTAGGAACCACATATGAGGGAGAATTTGGGGCATTTGACTCTATTCTTTTGAGAGTTCATTTAGTAAGATCTGCTGAAAGCCAGACCATTTTTCTCTGAATTTCGATATATCATTTTTCCTTTCTGCTGAGTAAAATTCCATAGTGTAAATGTACCACAGTTTTTCTATCCATTCATCCAGGGACGGGCATTTTTATTGGATGTGCTAGGCCCTCTTTATTCTGGTGACACTTGACTCCCAGGTCCTTGCTCTGGTAAACTCTCCTCTTCCCAGAACACTGCTTGCTTTCTACAGGTTTTGTGTTTTCGGATTCTTTCCTGTTTTGCTGGATGTGTGATCAGTCTTTAAGATAATCAAAGGACCACAATCCAGTAGACACGACATAAAACTTTAGATTTCAGTAATTGAAAGGATTCCCAGAATCTTGAAGACTGGCTAGGTTTTCTAGAATGAATCTTTAATTCAGATTAGAAAAAAAATACTTACACAATGTATATTAGGAGGAATGACCCTTACTCAGTGTAGATTAGGAGGAATAGATTTTTTACTCAGTGTTGACATTAGGAAGAATGGTCCTTAGTTTAGATGTGAGGAGGGTGAATGGGATGTTACTCAATGTAGACATTAGGCTGAATGTGTGACTGAAAGTACAAGGGGAACAGTCCATTCTGAGACTTGAAGCCTCAATGCCTTGGGAGTTACTCAGGAAACATCTCTAGAAATCTTTTTCCCAGGAATCATACATTGCTCAGATCCATGCTAGTCCTGTCATTTCTGCCAGCCAGATTTCCTGGAGGCCTTGAGATTTAGCTCAGCTTACTCTTTCATCTTTAGTTTACTCATGACTCCTAATTATGCATGGAAATCTAAAAACTTAAAACTTTACTCAAGTTTAGAAAGTTGGTGGCTTCATGAAACTCCAATTTCAAAGGATTTCACTTTGCAGAGAAAGTTCTATCCACCAAATCATCTGTTAAATCTCACAGGTTTTTTGTATTTATAGTTTAAATGACTAGTATAAAACAAACTTTTTTTTCAATGTTTGAAATTTATTTATTTATTTGCAAGCAGAGTGAGGGCGTTCAAGCTCTGCAAGCAAGCACCTTAAACTCTGAGCCATCTCTCCAGCCCCATTTTTCAATTTTTTAATTGAAACCTAGTTGGGCCGTACAAACTGAACATTTTAGTAACAATGAAATGTCCATTACCTGGAGAGTCTCATACTCAAACAATAGGTTTTCTTTCAATTTTTCTTGTTTAGGATGCCACCCTCATATAATACTTGTAAAAGTGCATAACTGCTTCTCTGTTTTCTCTGTACATCACACATTTTGCCCGAGGTGCTATCTTTTATCGTTAGCCTCTTACTTTCTGCTACAATCTAGTTGGTACTACATCTATCTTTGTTGTCAATAATTAGATACATTGTATGAGCAAATCTTGTGATCATTTTCCTCCTCTCTATCTCCAAGCCAATGGGGGCCCTCCTCGATGGGCTTACTGGATCAGTCCATGCAGTAGGGGGTTGTAAATTGCAAAAGAGGTAGCTAGTTCCCCCACACACACCAGTTGTGTGTTGTTGCGGAGGGTGGGCATGTCTCTTGATAGTCTCCCCCACCATGGCTCCTACAATCTTTCCTCCCCCTCTTCCCCTCAGTTCCCTGAGTCATGGGTGAGTTTTAAGTCTGCTTTATTGTTGAGATCTTAAGTATCTCTGGACTTCTGCTTTGGATTGTATTGGGTGTCAATGGTGTCTGTCTCATTGTCCTTTCATGGATTATCTGCTGTGCTTTGGTGATAACTCTCTTGTTTATCTCACCACTTTTCATAGGTTTCATTTTGGGCCCTATATGATAGGCCAGGGCTGGTTCATCTCCTCCCAGGATGTTAGCCATCATCCCATCTTGGTTGAATTGGGTTGTCCAAGGCTCTTGCTGCCTTAAGCACCTAGTTGAGCCATACAAATTGAACATTTCAAAAACACTAAAATGTCCATTACCCAGACAGTCTTACACTAAACAATAGGTTTACTTCACATTTATCTTGTTTATGATGCCACCCTCATATAATACTTGTAAAAGTGCATAACTGCTTCTCTGTTTTCTCTATACAGCACACATATTTTTGCCGGGGGTGTTAGCTTTTACATTAGCCTCTTACTTTCTGCTACAATCTATTTGATACCACATAGTAATTCCATTGCTCTTTTCATTAGTCACATTTTTTGTATTATTTTAACAACCATGGGGAAATGTCAATGTCATGAAATGAATCTTTAACTTTGTGGATTTGGCTTACTATATGCTACTACTTTTGTAGGAAGAGTGTCAGATTTGTCCAAAATTTAAATAAAAGGAACATTATGTTTTATTTAGATGCTCTCTCTTTCTCAAATTGTATCTATTTTTAACTAATTTATTTGTGTGTTTGTTTATGCCATCATTCACATATGGAGGTCCGAGGACAACCTCTAAGTGTTTGTGCTCCAATGCCTGAGATTCCTTGTTGCTACAACTCTGAACTGACTGTTTCTAGCTTTACATGGGGACTAGAACCTGGGTCAACAGGCTTTACAGGCAGGTTCATTTAACCACTGATCCATCTTCCCAGCCCCCAGAAGTATCCTTTCTTAATGAAAAAAATTAACTGATATTTAAGTAAATTTGATTTGATTTTCTTTTCAGGAGGTTATTTGGTAAATACACTATCCCATCTCTATACAAATCCTATGCTTTCTAAATAATTTGAGATATTTAGAATGAAAGTAAAATAACCTTCTTTTGCATGTGTATATGTGTGGTTTATGTATAAGTTTGTCATGTTTCTCTCTCTCTCTCTCTCTCTCTCTCTCTCTCTGTTGTGTGTGTGTTGCCCACTTTTGCTCTCCACCTTATGTATGATTTTTAAATCTATATGCCTTAACATTTACCATGTCTTATCTTTAAAAATAAAAAAAAATAGAATTGAAGGGGAAAAATTCAAGCTCCTCTTGGAAGATTGGAATATGTGGCTTCTATCCATATTCCAATAAAATATGGGCTAATATTAGGAGAGCAAAGTACATGAAAACAAGAGGTAATGCTGTCAGGAGCTAATACACCCCATGTAGAGTACTACTTAAATTTCATTGCCTAATGAAAATGTCCAACCCTCATCAGGTCCTAAAGTTCATTCAGGAGGTGCTGTTGTCTCTTTGTTTTCAGCATTATCACCAGCTATCTGTACTTTTAACTTTACAAAAAATTTAACTTTACAAAAAAAGTTTTTCTAACAATCTGAATTTTGATATAAATTTTCTAGAACATCAGTTTTATTATATACCTCTTATAACATACATGAAAATACTTTGGAAGCAATCAAACACAGAAACATAATTTTATTGATTTACTTTTTTTATTGTCCATAGTAAGTTACAATATTTAGTGGGCAAACAATGAGTTATTATCCCCAATTCCCCGCTGCCCTCCCCTCCCCACTCCGCTGGATAACCTCCTCCATGGGTTGTCTGGATCAGTCCTTGTGACAGGGGACCATGGATAGCCTAGTATTCAGCCAGGTTCTCCTCTGGATATGCCTCTGGATAATCTCCCCCACCACGACTCTCACAATCTTTCCGCCCCCTCTTCCGCTGAGTTCCCTGAGTCTATTTTAATTGATAATTTTAATTGATTCATAAACATAATGAATTTTGATCATAGCCTCCTTCCATTGTTTTTTTAACCACTCCCCATTCCCCTTCCATTGTACCACTTCTTTCCAACCAGCCTTATTTTACATCATTTTTTGGCCCTCTAACATCATCCATGATGACCAATATTGGTCCAATATTGTCCAGGTGTTATACAGATAATGACAGCTACTATGAGGTCATGAATACTACACCACCTCATGTCCAGAAGAAAACATTCTAAAGCACTCCTCCCCATCCTTTGGCTTCTACATTCTTTTCACCCATTCTTCCTAAATAGTCTCTGAGTCTTGGTAGATATGATAGAGATGTCTTCTTTAGTGTTGAACACTCAGCTATCATTTCTTCTCATCACTGTGATTCAGAATTTTAGCAAAGAAAATTTATGTGTAGTTTTGCTTCTGTTTAGGATAAGACTAATGGTATTTAAACGCACCTGTCATAATTTAAATCCTTAATGTCTCCTTATATAATAAGAAAAATGTTAAAATACAAAATAGATGATGCACCTGCACTTCCACATACAGACAAATGTGGATTTTTTTTGTTTATGAAAAGTTATTTCTCCAAGAAGGTGGCTGGTTCAATATAATTTTATTAAAATTGCTTTCCCATATAGTTGTAATAAGTCCTAGTGTACAAATTATAAAGAAATCATATCACATCTGCAAAATGAATTGTATAGCAAAAAGTAAAACCTACCAAAAAAGTCAACTAAATAAAGGTAATATTTGAGGAAGAGAGTAAAATCAATGGAAAGGATATACCTGAGCACAAGCTCTAATGGTTAATTTCATATGTCACCTTAGCTGGGCCTTAGGCCTTATATCAAATTCAGGTCTAGGTGTTCCTCTGAAGAGATTTTGTTGTCTGCATCTGAAATATATATATACTATTGAAATATATATTTCAATCAAATATCAAATAAAGGGGATTTTTTTTCTTTATAATATTGTAGAGTCTCATCCAGTGAATTGAAAAATCTTCAGAGAAAAACATGTTTATCCGAGAATAAACTCTTCCCTTAGCCTGAAAGTTATCACTTCCTGCCGGAGTTACAAGCTGCCAGCATACAACATGGACTTCAGAAATCAGTTTCTGAGCATAATCCAATTTCTTTTTTTAAAAAAAAATTAAAATATCTTTGTCATCAGTGTAATTCACTTTGTTTAGATTATTCAACTGAAAACAACACTTTTTAAAATATTTTATTTATTCATTTTCAAGCAGAGAGATACACAGAGAGAGAGAGGAGAGAGAGCGAGAGAGAGAGAGCGAGAGCGAGAGAGAGAGAGAGAGAGAGAGAGAGAGAGAGCACACCAGGGCCACCACCTTGTGGATCTGGCTTATGTGGGTCCTGGGGAATTGAACCTGGGGCCTTAGGCACTGGAGGCAAGTGCCTTACCCGCTGAGCCATCTCTCCAGCCCTAATCCAATTTCTTGAAATAAAACATACTTATCAATATTTCCATATATATTTTACTGGATCTAGTTTTTTGAAGAACCCTGACCAATCTCATATGGGAAGGTTTAGTACTGTAATCACATTCATTAATCCCAGAAAACTATACATGTTTAATTGTATTTCAGAAAAGTAACTGTGAAATATGACCAAATTCAACATTTTTTTTGTGTGAAAAGCATATTGACAGGTTTTCCATGCAGGTAGATGACTTCCCATGCAGGTAGATGATAGCGTGTCTATGTACAGCAACATATGGCTCAGTGGGAAACAGCCTGAGAAATGAAACCAGAACTTGATAGTAGTTTATCAGGAATGGGCAAGTACTCTTCAGTGACTGACAACTGTCTCCTGGAATTTCACCTAAGGAGCCTTGACATAAACTATGATGACCCACTACCAGTGAGGCCACTTCTGGCTTTGCTATAGCAGAGCACTTTCAGCTCTCTCTCTCTCTCTCTCTCTCTCTCTCTCTCTCTCTCTCTCTCTCTCTCTCTCTCTCTCTCGTTACCCCCTTCTTGTTCCTGCTCTCCATCTTGCTCTGTCTTGCTAATAAATCTTTCCCTCCTGTTGACCTCCTTTTGGTCTCTCTCAAATCAAAATTATGGAGGCTTACTTCTTGTATATGTCAAGTTCTGAGTAAATAGCTGTTTTCACGTCAGTAGTTATTGTATGTCTCCACAGTTCTGGGGGTTCCATGTCTGGGCCTTGCACCAGGGATATATTCACTGTGGCTACTTGGATCTCTCTGCTCTGCTCATGGTTTGTGCTGTGGTGCTAACAGGTTCTGTATTCAAAACTAAGCATTTAGAAAGCCAAATATCTTTATAGAGTGGCCTCTCTTCTTCTGTCTGAACAAAGAATAAATGTTTGACATTTTTTTGTTATTAAAGATTAGAAAATAAAATTAATGTTAGGGACCATTATACCCTTTCTAGAATGTCTAAAATTCAACTCTGATAGTCTTTGCCTGTAGGGATATGGATTTTAAGGAGCTCTTATCCATCCTCTATTGGGTTTGTGAAATAGTACCACCACTTTTCAAGTCAGTCTGACAGTTTTATACACAATAAAACTAGTCTTATTGTATAGTAAACAAGTGTATACCTAATACCTGCCTAGCTTAATTGAAAACTTATGTTCTTCCACAAAAAATCTGTACACAAATATTTAAAGAAGATTAATATATTACCACTAAGTCCTAGAAACAACTCAGATTATCATAAGTAGATGAAAGTAAAAATAAAATGATAGATCCATAAAATAAAATACTTTTCAGCAGTAAAATGAATGAACTCTTACGCCATGCTAAGACGTGGATGCTACATGAAAGAAATCCGACTGAAGGGCTACATTTTTGATTCCATTTCTGTAACTTACAGAGTTGCTAAACACGTCAGTGCTTGTCAGAGAGTTGGTAAGGGAGTTGAGTTGAGCTTTTCTTATGATAGTATAATAATAATGCATGATAAGCAATTGCTAAAACCTGGGAAACATAAAAATCATATAGGATGTTGGAGTGGTTACCAGATGGAATTTATACCATGATAAAACATCTTAAGTGTGTTAAACTGATATAAATATCTTTACCAAAGAGAGTGCAGAGAAAATGTGTTAACCTAAGTGATTTTGGAACTGAGTGATGCCTATAAGACATTTGCTATAAGAAGGCAAATGAGTTACACATGCACATGAAATTTAGTTTGTGATGTCTTCCTCCACTGGAGGATGTATTAATGATGCTAAAAATGCTCACTTATATAAAACAGCTCAGTGAGTATGTGGTGGATGATGTGGGCTAATGTTGGAGTGAGAGGTTAAAGAGCGCTGAGGGGAGAAGGCTTGAAGTGTTATGTGGTGATGAGTTAGAGTTAGAGACATTCTTCTAGTCATGTTTACCTTCCTTTAAGATAGATGTATATGGGCTGGAGAGATGGCTCAGCGGTTAAGGCATTTGCCTCCAGTGCCTAAGGTCCCCGGTTCAATTCCCCAGGACCCACATAAGCCAGACCCACAAGGTGGTGGCCCTGGTTTGCTCTCTCTCTCTCTCTCTCTCTCTCTCTCTCTCTCTCTCTCTGCTTGAAAGTGCATAAATAAAATATTTAAAAAAAGATGTATACATACAGAAACATTTATAAACATGTGCATATTGTATTCATGCGACATATATGAGGAGGAAAAATATCTTGATAAGCTATGTAGGTCTAAAAATAATGATATTCTATTCTACTAGCTCTGTCAGCATAGGTAGCATAGAATAATGACAGTCAGATATTAGAAATACTTAGAAACCTTAACTTCTTTTTTATTGGTTTAATATATTTGTACTGTGTGTGGTATGTGTTGTGTGTGTATGTGTGTGTGTTATATGCACATGTGTGGACAGGTGCTTGCTCCCTGTGTGTAAATGTGAGTCAGAGGAGAATATCAGGTATTTCTCTCTATTGCTCTTCTGCCTTATTTTCTTGAAACAGTCTCTCACTGAACATGGGCCTTTTCAGTCAGATTGGCTAATCAGTGAGCCCCAGCACCGGTATTACAGTATGCTCTGCCCAGGTTTCTGCATGGGTCCTGGGGATCTAATTCAGGTCCAGTGCTTGTACAGCAAGTGCTGTTCCCAGCTGAGCTACCTTCCATCCCTCTGTCTTGGTTTTATATACCATTCCTCAACAATAGAAATAAGTACCTACATTTTTCTATGTAGCTATTGATTCTTACTGCTTCTAGGCTAAAGCTAGAATTAAACAAAATGATCTTGGAATATGTTATTATGCCAGAAAGCAGCCAAGTGCTGACAATCACCACATGAGGAAATATACATCGATGAGGATTTCTGACAGCGTAATAAGGACATTAAAAGAGCTCTCTAAAGCAGAAACTAGAACAATTAATTTTAAAAGGCAAAAAAACCTCATGTTGATTTAGGTCATAAATCAAAATATAAAATACCCATGAGCTCATAGTGATATAAAAACGTATTTGACTATTCAAACAACTGTGGGAAAAGCTCATGCTCTTGTTCAGTTCAAATGCAATTATTTCATGTAAAACCTTTGTCTTCAAAGAATTGGATATAACTTCTTATCACTTGAGAATGGTCCATGGATTATGGCTCCTATCCAGAGTAGAGCAGGGAAGGGGAAGAAAAGAAATTTATAGTGCAGAAATCTGTCAAATATTACTCAGGTAGCAGAGCAAGCAAGGTCAACACCAGCAGTGATAAATCATGGTGATAGAGGGTACCCTTGAAATGATGTGATGAAAAGCGCTCCCTGCTGCCATTTAAAACACACCTCAATCACAGAAGAAACAACCAGGGAAATCTCCCCAAGGGATATTCTATCCAACTCTGGTCAACAGACCTCCAACCCACCAAGTCATCACAAACAAAAGTAGTTTAGGAAGCTGTCACAATAAATAGGCGCCCAAAGAAATACCACAATGAAATAACAGAAAAAAAATACAACACATGAGAAAAACTAAGAAAATTTGAATGAATTGTAAATTTTGCCACGTTAATCATGACATCTGTACCACACATTCCTATGTTAAGATGTTAACAATGAATGTGGGGTTTATGAGAGCTATACATTATCTTTTCAACTGTTGTCAATCTAAAAATATTTTAAATAATTTAACAATAATCAAATAATAACTGTTGAATTCAATAAGAAATTTGTTCCCTTATTTTAACCAAATCATATATTTTAACCATATCATATACTGTTTTAAAATTTCACATAACTGTGGGTAGCACGAGGTACTTTTACAGAGCGTTTACAAATTTACAGAGCATGAGTGTTACTAGATTTGGGACAAATGTCTAATATAAACCAGGGTTTTAGCAAATTTACATTTGCATATTTACTCGTGAAACTCTGGAAAGTATTTACAAGAATAAATATATTTTTGGCTTATTTGAATTCAGTGACTTCCCTGGATTTTGTTTATGCATTACCTATGTATATTGATCTTCCAACAAAATATGGACAAGGTTATAGTAAAATTATAGAAGTAGCTAGTTGGAACTGATAAAATGAACATTTAATTCTTATTTTAAGATACTATATTCTTTTTATTATATTTTTCTTATAAAAGGCTTTTAAGAATTATTTGAAGTTTCCATAAAGTTATGGGAGTGGGATTAAGAATATTTGCTGTGTGCCTGCATTAAGCCTTTCTGTTTTATGGAACCACATTGATTCGTAACTTGCACAACAGTTCCAATGAGAGCATCTCTCTGAAATCTGTAGTTGGATTTGCTTGTACCAAGTTCTAAAATTTCAAACAATGCTCATCATGTTAATTCCAAAATGAATTTTTCTATAGCACATGCTTAGGCTGAAATTAATTAGCCTCAACTTCATAGAGTCCCAATATCACATGAAGGACTCTCTATTGATGGTATTATATTGATTTTTATATTATTATTATTACAAGACTATGAAAACCTATTTCCAGAATGCACAGAAATTTGTCTTTACTCATTCACTGAGATAGATTAAACATCATTCTTTATCTTCAAGAAGCTGGGTGTAGGAGGAAGTAGTTAATAGGACTGCACATGAAGAGCTCTGGGTGCCAGGAGAGCATGCCAAGAAATGCTAACCC
>PVHP010030046.1:0-21939 GCA_004024765.1 Zapus hudsonius
CCTTGTAGGTCTCTGCAATCAATAGCTCAATGTGGGTAGTAACTGATTTTTGGTATTGGGAGTTGTAAGCCAGAGCCAAATATTTTAGGGTTAGGCTTCAACCCACCCTCTTCAGGGCCCTTCTTACCAGATGATACCCCTGTATTCCTTTGGAGGGATATATCTTTTAGCTTACTGTCTGTTGTGGTCAGCTTTCTTGTTGCTGCACAGAAAGAACCCAAACAAAAGTGGCTTGTGGAGGAATGGGTTTATCTGGCTTACGGACTCGAGGGGAGACTCCATCCTGGCAGGGAAAACGATGGCATGAGCAGAAGGCTGGACATCACCTCTGCCACAGCACTGCAAACAGCAGCAGGAAGGTGTGCCAAACACTAGCAAGGGGAAGCTGGCTTATAACCCCATAAGCCCGCCCCCAACAACACAGCTTCATCGAGGTTGTAAAACCCAAACTGCCATCAGCTGAGGATCGATCTATCAGAACACATTCATTTGTTTGTGGGGGACACCGGGATCAAACCATGACACTGTCCAAGAGTAAGTCTTCTATGGTACCAATTCATTTTGGATTTAGTTTGTGTAACTCTCGCCACCCCCCCCCAAGCCCTTCCATCCCTATTACCTGTCTCTCGAGTTGCTTGGCAGGTTTGCTTGCAATTCAAGCTGATTCTGGTTAGGAACCTCAGATGAGGGAGAATATGGGGCCTTTGTCTTTCTGTTCTTATGTGAGTTGGATGAGTGTGATCTGTTCCAGGTCCATCCATTTTCCTGCAAACTTCATTATGTCATTTTCCTCATTGCTGCATAGAATTCCATTTTATGGATGTACCACAATTTGATATCCCTTCATCCAGTGATAGGCATCAGGATTAATTCCAGTTTTAGCTATTGTGAAATGAGCAGCTATAAACATGGTTGAGCAAATATCTCTGCTAGGGCCCAGGTGAACCACAGAGCAAGTGGAGAGATGAGCAAGCGTGCTGCTCCCACAGCGAGCCCGACAACCTGCGCCAGGGTGATGGAGACAGAAACCGTGGATACTCAAAACATTCCAATGCAGAAATCTAGAAGCTACTAAGAGCTCAACACTAAAGTAGACTTAAAACTCACTAACCATGGCTCAGGAAACTTTGCGGAAGAGGGGGTGGAAAGATTGTAAAAGCCATGGTGGGGAATATCTAGTGGCATTGCTCCCCCCACCCCAATGACTGCTCAAACACATTGCCCTCAATCCCCACCGATCATCCCAGCAATTCTATTTGAGGAGGGCCCACAGTGAAATGAGGGCAGGGAGGAGGGAAACAGAGGCACCAACACATGACTTGTGCATACAGAGTTACTACTTAATAAAAAACAAAAATTTTTTAGAAAGGAAATATATACTATCTACTTTTACTATCACATGATCTTAGACTGGAAATTATATTTCTTATAAAGATATATCCCTGGGTGTTTAATTTTGTTTCAATGGAGAATGTAACACAAATTACAAATTAAAACAAAATAATAATTTTAAAAAGGAATAAGATAGCCCAAGTTGACCCAAGGAAGCAGGAAATGGCAGAGGCAATAATTAGTTTGGCTAGGTGAACCTAATATATGGAATTTAATCGCCTCCCAATGCCTTTGATTTTTATATGGCAGAGGTATACTCAACCCATTTTTTTCTATTTTTAAGTTTTTAGTTAGCACACAGCATAATGATGAACTCATTCTTAGATAAGCTGTTAGACACAGAAAATTGGTCTGATTGCCATGTGAATAAAATGTAGCAACCTGGGCTGAGGAGAAGAGTCAGCGGTTAAAGGTACTTGCTTGCAAAGCCTGCTGGCCTGGGTTTGATTCCTCAGCACCCACTTAAAGTTAGATGCACAAAGTGGCACAGGCATCTGGAATTCATTTGCAGTGACAAGAGGCCCTGGTGTGCCCATACTCTCACAAACAAACAAACTAACTAACTAACTAACTATTTTTTAAAATGCTGTAACCTTACACTGCTCCTTTCTTGGCCTTAGTATGTATATCTTCCCCCTCTTCAATTCTCCTTTAAAACCTTTTTTCTTAAATAACAGCTTTATTTGAAATAAAAGTAGTATCTATAATTCACCTTATTAACTTGTACAACTGGGTGGTTTTGAGTATATTTACAGAGTTGTGCAATCATCATCATTCTTTAATTCTAGAACATTCTTATCACCCCACAAGGAAATCAGGAACTCTTTAGCAATTACTCTATTTCCCCCCAATATCCTCAGCCATAAGCTGCCATGTCTGTTCTAGACATTTCATATATATATATATATATATATATATATATTTTCAAAAGATAAGCTTTTTCATGACTGGCTTCTTTCATTTATGCTGTAATAGGTTTCACCCATATTATAGCAGGTGTCAGAACTTCATTTCTTTCTCTCAAAAATTGCCGAATATTTTATTGTATGGACATAACACATTTTGTGTATTCATTCATCAAGTGGTGGGCATTTGAGTTATTTTCACTTGTTTGGCGATCATGCATAAGGCTGCTATCAATATTCACATGGAAGCTTTTGTGTAGGGACATGCTTTTCGTGAGTCATAAGGGTAACTCCACGTTTATCCTTTTTCGGAACTGCCAGACTGTTTTCCGAAGTGGCTGCATCATTTTCCATTCTTGTTCGACTTGTGTTTGAGAGTTCTGAGCTCTTCCCACTCCTTCAGTGCATGTTCTCACTTGTCTTTCTGAGTACACCCATCCTGGTGGGTGCAAAGTGGTACCTCACAGCGGTTCTGATTTGTGTTTCTAATGAGTAGTGACTTCGAGCATCTTTCACGTGCCTGTTACCCACTTGAGTATCTTGTTTTAGAACAGCATCTGGTCACATCCTTTGTCTTTTGTGGTTGAATTGTGAGAGTTCCTTATATTCAGGCTATGAGAGCCTTACATGATGTGCAAATATTTGTGTTTTCCCTTTCTTGTTTTTTTTTTTTTTGATACACAAGAGTTTCTTTAAACTGGGCGTGGTGGCACACACCTTTAATCCCAGCACTCGGGAGGCAGAGGTAGGAGGATAACCATGAGTTCAAGGCCACCCTGAGACTACATAGTGAATTCCAGGCCAGCCTGGACTAGAGTGAGACCCTACCTCGAAAAACAAAACAAACAGACAAAAAGAGTTTCTTTAATTATATATGTAATATTTATTAATTGTTGGTGCTGGGGCTTGAACTCAGGGCCACATACATGCTAGGTAAGCATAGTGCCATTGAGCTATGCACCCAGTCCTGAAGAACACAAGTTTAAAAAATGTATATATTGGGCTGGAGAGATTGCTCAGTGGTTAAGGCACTTGCCTCCAGTGCCTAAGGCCCTGGGTTCAATTCCCCAGGACTCACATAGGCCAGACCCACAAGGTGGTGGCCCTGGTACGCTCTCTCTCTCTCTCTCTCTCTGTATCTGCTTGAAAATGAATAAATAAAATATAAAAATTTAAAAATTTAAAAAAATGTATATATTGTTTTTCTGTTTGATTTTCTTATTTGTTCTTTGGCAGATTCATATATATATACATATATACATATATATATATATATACATATATACATACAATATTTTGATCATGGAGATACCCTCATTACCCTCTCCTCCTCCTGCTGCACTTCTTCCCACCATTTACCAGGGTTGGTTACACCACAGAATGGAATGACTCCCATTCTCCCAGCAATCATTAACTACCGTTTGCTCCTTGGGAAGGGCTGGGGTTGGGGCTAATGAGCCTCTCCCTAGACCCTGACGACATGGTGCCTCTCATGTACAGGTAACCACAGCTGCAGCCCAGGTTTTTAACTAAGTCCTATTTTCCTCAATTTTTGTTGTGGCCTGTGCTCTTGGCGTCATATCTAGGAAACCACTGCGTAAGCCAAGGTCACAACTGTGTATTGTTCTGTTTTCTTGTAAGAGTTTTTTAATGTGGCTCTTTCACTTTGGCCTATGTTGTGAGTTAGGGCTCCACGGTTATTCCCTTGCTTGTGAGGATCTAGTTGTTCCTTAAAAAGACCTTTTCCTCTTTGAATTGTCTTGGCACTCTTAGTGATCTTGTGAAAGCTTTTGATGACCTCATCCCATTGAAGGATTTTCATAGGTTTTTTAAAAAATTATTTTATTTTATTTAATTGAGAGAAAGGAGAGAGAGAGAGAGACAGAGACAGAGAGAATGGGCATGCCAGGGCTTCTAGCTGCTGTAAATGAACTCCACCTCCTTGTGCATCTGGCTTTATGTGGGTACTGGGGAATCGAACCTAGGTCCTTGGGCTTTGCAGGCATGTGCCTTAACCTCTGAGCTATCTCTCCAGCCCCTCTCATAAGTTTTGACAAAGAATAAATAAGAATAAAATGTCTTTTTTTTACTCCTTGACAAATTACCTAATGTGCTTTGAAAACATGACTACAAACAGCATTTCCCAGTCGCGGAGGAATCTGCTGACCACCTCTGCATGTTGACAGACACTTGCAGTCGAATTAGGTCAAGCTGAGTCCCCGGTAAGTTCTGGGTTGTTGAGGAATGATTCAGCCACACCACACTGCCACCCTTCGATCTTAATGCTTCTAACAGGAACAGCTGTCACCCGACATTACTAACTCTGCAAATATTGACAGTTCCACGTTCACAAATGTTTGGATGGCAATGAGGACATTGCAGTAGGGCATATGTATTTAAATTTTGTTCATTTGACTTGTTTTTTTCTTTTTTTAAAAATTTATTTATTTTTCAAGCAGAGAAATGAGAGAGAGAGAGAGAGAGAAATAGAGAGAGAGAGAGAGAGAGAGAGAGAGAGAGAGAGAGAGAGCACACCAGGGCCACCACCTTGTGGGTTTATGTGGGTCCTGGGGAACTGAACCTGGGGCCTTAGGCACTGGAGGCAAGTGCCTTAACCACTGAGCCATCTCTCCAGCCCTGTTTTTTCTTACTTTTTTCCACACCTTCCATAGTCTTTGGGTTTAGGATTAGAAGTATCCTTTTCTCAAGGACCTCTACCAGAAAAGTATTAAATGAACTCTTTCTAGGTTGAAGAGTTAAGGGTTAGTAGAACATTTCTGATAATGATAGAAAAAGTGACTTCTCTGGAATTTTTTAGTTTATCCACTTTTATTTTGTCCCACAATATCAGCTCCAAATATCCATGGTTTTGCAAGTAAAGTATACTTTTACTACTAGATTGAGTGGAGATTTGTAGATTGGGAGGGAATTTCTCTCAAAATAGGAAGAAATAGGCATGGCTATATTTTCCTTTGGGGTTACCGAAATCTCTGAAAGGGCTTCAGCCATAATTCGTCAAAGATTTTTTTCAAGCCGGGCATGGTGGTGCACGCCTTTAATCCCAGCACATGGGAGGCAGAGGTAGGAGGATTGCCATGAGTTCAAGTCCACCCTGAGACTACATAGCGAATTCCATGTCAGCCTGGGCTAGAGCGAGACCCTACCTCGAAAAACAAAAAATTATAAAATAAAGATTTTTTCAGTTGTGGAACTCTGCCCTTCAGGCATGACATAGCCATTGCCAGCTTGCAGTCAGAGATCCCAGGAGACCTTCAAATTATTTGTCCTTTTAAAATCCCCCTGTAGAAGGAGGTGGGGAAGGTCACAGGACCATCACCTGAGATTTTGGCCACTTACTCCCCTGTTCGCACCCCAGCTGCGTGTGGTCACAGGAGGTGCTGGAAGGTTGACTGAAGGGGCCACTCTGTCTATGCAGCCTTCAGTGAGGTGGTCATTTAGGTGGGGTGATGCACCTGGTCTTGGGTCACCTCCTATAAGTAATGCCTTATCCATGCTCCTGGAAGTAAGCCCAGTAAACATTGATTTCCTAAGCTGGACTTGGCTAGAATTCTGACTTTGGTCTGTTATTGATATTCTATTTGGGGAAAATAAATGTTCTTGTTTCTCTAGGAAAAGTTAACATACTACTTTCCTTACATAGTGTTTTAAACCATTAGATTGAATAGCGATTTGAACTTCCACATTATATGGGTAGAAAATCTTTTTTAAAAAAATTTTTTTCATTTATTCATTTTCAAGCAGAGAGATACAGAGAGAGAGAGAGAGTGAGCGAGCGAGCGAGAGAGAGAGAGAGCACACCAGGGCCACCACCTTGTGGGTCTGGCTTATGTGGGTCCTGGGGAATTGAACCCAGGGCCTTAGGCACTGGAGGCAAGTGCCTTAACTGCTGAGCCATCTCTCCAGCCCCTAGAAAAATCTTTTGTATTCATATAGCATAAAAACTGTTCTTATATACACTGGAAACTGGAAGGACTCTAGGAAAAATTTAGAAGGATTTATACCAGGTAAAGCTAGATAGCAAAGAGCTTTATTTTTAGAAAAGTAACCCTGAGTTTTAGGTTTTTATTCCATCTCTTCTCAAGTGCCTCTCAGTTTCTTGTAATCCTTTCAGATGTCCAGTGACTTTATTCTGAGTTGCTTATGTACAGAAACATCCATTCTTCCAGGCTTTACATTCTATCCTTTCATGGAGACATGCTGTCGTAGTCAGCCACAGGCTGCTGGGATGAATCTCCAAACCAGGCACAGTTTGGGGGAGGAAAGTATTTATTGAAACTACAGATTGAGGGGAAGTTCCCTAGCAGCGAAAGAGGGGCGAGCTGAGAGAAAAACCCATCACCACACACTACACCACACACACAGAACAGCAAACAGGCAGGAGGGCCAAGGAAAGATTTCTTCCCCTTTATATAGCCTTAGGGTGGGGGCTTACAACCCTTCCCCAGACTTAATGGCTTCCTGAGTCTCTGGAATTTCCTTCCTGCACTGCCCACACAGGAAAGGATGTTTACTTCCAGCTCCTTTGAGCTTCCTTACATCCTGTCCCCTACTGAGAGGCTGCCTTCCTGTAAACATCCTCAGAGACCCACCCAAGATTACTTGAAAGGTCAAGTTGGCAACAAAACTTGACCATCACACATGCTAAATAGAGAAACCATTTTCAGTGTTGGTTTTTAACAGTTGTTAATGTATTAACTTATTGACCTTCACACTTGCTTTTAAAATAAACGAGTTCATTATTTTAAGCATAAAGGGTGACTTGCTTGAGCATTTCATGTATCTGCTAGCAACTGAGACAAACAGGATGGATGGATTTTTAGGAACCTATAGTCACACCATGGGCAAACCTCGATTCTGTAGGCCATTTAGAAAAGTTGAGGGTTTCAGACACACCTGTAAAGGAGCAAGTGGGTATTAAGTCTGATATCATGTTCTTTATGGTTTGAATTTCCTCTTTTATCTATATTCCTATCAATTTTTATAGGTGGTAGTGTGTGCTGCTCTGGCATCCATTAATCACAGGGCTAAAGAAAGACCCAAAATTGTTTTAATCTTCTGTGTGATCTAGATTGATGCCAGAAGATGTTCAATCAAATTTAGATCGTTATAAAGTGGAATGTGAGATCTAATCCGAGTAAAAATGCTTTGGAAGGCAGCTATATTTACCACTATACTACCAATGCCACAGAAGAGTAAAAATGCTTTTATGGAGAATTAGCAGTAAAATTAGGGAAAGAAAGCTCACGAACATTTGGAAAATCTGGTGTGAAAAACATTAAGGATGTGTTTATCCATTTATAAAATATCAACATTTTTGACTTTTTTTTTTTTTAGTTTTTTGAGGTAGGGTCTCGCTCTATCCCAGGCTGACCTGGAATTCACTATGTAGTCTCAGGGTGGCCTTGAACTCACGGTGATCCTCCTACCTTTGCCTCCCGAGTGCTGGGATTAAAGGCGTGCGCCACCACGCCTGGCTGACATTTTTTACATTTAAACACTGCAGTTTCATTTGTATATTAGTTATGTTTGTGTCTCTGTGAATACGGTCCCTGACAAAACGATTTAAGGAAGGATTCTGACTCATGGTTTCAGAAGATGGCAAGCAAAGCATGGCAGAGCTCAGTTCAAGGGGCAGGAACGTGTGGTAGAGGCTGTTCACATCTTGGCAGACCAGGAAGCAGAGAGCACGACAGGAACCAGAGGCTTGTTGTGATCTTCAAGTGTCTGCCCTTAGTGACTTGCTTCTGCCAGCTGGCCTTTACCTTCTGTTGCAGTTAGCTTTCTAGTTGCTGCTCAGGAAGAACCCAAACAAAAGCGGCTTGTGGAGGAATGGGTTTATTTGGCTTACAGACTCGAGGGGAGACTCCATCCTGGCAGGGAAAACGATGGCATGAGCAGAGGGGTGGATATCACCTCCGCCACAGCACTGCAAACTGCGGCAGGAAGGTGTGCCAAACACTGGCAAGGGGAAGCTGGCTTATAACCCCATAAGCCCGCCCCTAACAACACAGCTTCATCGAGGTTGTAAAACCCAAACTGCCATCAGCTGAGGATCGATCTATCAGAACACATTCATTTGTTTGTGGGAGACACCTGGATCAAACCATGACACCTTCTAAAGTTTCTACAACTTCTCAACGGAGCTCTAACATCTGGGAAACAGGTGCTCAAAATACAAACCTGTGCAAGACATTTTACACCCCTACACACCCACACACCTGGTCTCCAAAGGCTGATGGCCATCTCATAATGCAGAATACATCTAGTCCAACTTTAAGAATTCCAAAAGACTTAACAGTTCTAACATGCTGTTCAAAAGTCAAAGTCCATAGCTTCTACTGAGTTTCTACAAAGCACACTCAGCTGTGAGTCCCTATAAAATCAAAGGGTGGGGCTGGAGAGGTGGCTCAGAGGTTAAGGCACTTGCCTCCAGTGCCTAAGGCCCCCGGTTCAATTCCCCAGGACCCACATAGGCCAGACCCACAAGGTGGTGGCCCTGGTGCTCTCTCTCTCTCTCTCTTTCTCTCTCTCTTTTTCTCTCTCTCTCTCTCTGTATCTCTGCTTAAAAAATGAATAAATAAAATATTTTAAAAAAATCAAAGGGTGTTACTAACTTCCAGTATACAATGACAGAGAATAAACATTCCCCTTCCAAAAGGAAGGGATAAGGGCATTAGAAAGCCCAGATGATTCCATCACGAGCCCCAGATGCCCAACATGGAGCTACACAATTTGGCGTTTGCCCTGATGGGCTTTGCTCTTGATTTGTCTGATCTTGAGAAATAGTGAAGACTTTTGGGAATGGGAATGTTTACTTTGGGGCCTCCTGCCGCTGCAAACAAACTCCAGATGTGTGTTCCAGTTTGCGCATCTGGCTTTATGCGGGTACTGGGAAATCGAACCCAGGCCTTCAGCTTTGTAAGCAAGCACTTTAACCACTGAGCTCTCTCTCCAGCCCCTGTTTATTACTTTAATAGAAGATTTCAGTTAAGCAGTTGCTGTGAGTCTCAAAGAGACTTTGGGCTTTGAACAGTGTTGGGACTATTAAAGACTATGGGGACTTTTTTTTTTTTTTTGGTTTTTCGAGGTGGGGTCTCACCCTAGCCCAGGCTGACCTGGAATTCACTATGTAGTCTCAGGGTGGCCTTGAACTCATGGCGATCCTCCTACCTCTGCCTCCCGAGTGCTGGGATTAAAGACGTGCGCCACCACGCCCAGCTCAACTATGGGGACTTTTGAAGTTTGAATGAATGAATTTTGTATTATGAGAGCCTTGGGCCTGGGGGGAGGGGTGGAAGATTATGACTTATAAGTATTATGCTTGGATAGCGAGTTGGCATGGATGGCACATCTCAATGATGAGCTTGATTGGATCCAGAGTCACCTAGGAGACAAAGTCTGCGCGTGTCTGTCTGGGAGGGAGTTTTTTCCATATCAGCACCCAAACACCCCCACTTCTCTGCTATCAGCTTTCTCCATTAGTCACGTTTGCCTTTCTGTGACAGAAACAACTTAGGAGAGGAAGGAGTGACCTTAGTTTGTAGTTTCACACCATTATGATGCAGAAATCATGGTCAAGTAGCTTAGTTTATGGTGGCAGGAGTGTGTGGTAGAGCCAGCTCACATCATGTCAGACCAGGAAGCAGAGCTTGATAGGAACAAAGGGCTGGTTATAATTTCAACGGCTTGACCCTCTTGATCTACTTCTGCCAGCTAAATGTCACTTCGAAAAATTTCCAGAATCTCTTACCATAGCACCAACAACTGGAAGCAAGCATTTAAAACATGAGCCTTGGGCTGGAGAGATGGCTTAGCAGTTAAGGCACTTGCCTCCAGGGCCTAAGGCCCCCAGTTCAATTCCCCAGGACCCACATAAGCCAGACCCCCAAGGTGGTGGCCCTAGTGCTCTCGTTCTCTCTCTCTCGTTCTCTCTCTCTCTCTCTCTCTCTCTCTCTCTCTCTCTCTCCCTCCTTGCAAATAAATAAATAAATATTAAAAAAAACCATGAGCCTTTGAATAGCATTTTATACTCAAACCATAACAATATGGTTTGAATTTACATTAGGTTTTTTTTCTTCTTTTTTCTCATTGCTAACACAAAGAATCTGACCAAAAGCAGCTGGTTGGAGGAAAGTTGTTTATTTTGGCTTACAGACTCAAGAGGACACTTATGATTTGGCAGGAAAAACAGCGACATGAGCAGAGGCTGGACATCACCTCCTGGCCAATAGGTAGACAATAGGCAGCAGGAGAGTGTGCCAAACACTGGCAAGGGAAAGCTGGCTAGAACACCCAAAAGCCCGCCCCCAACAACACAGCTCTAAAAGGTTCTAATTCACAAATTGCCATCAGCTGGGGATCGAGATGCAGAACACATGAGTTTATGGGGGACACCTGAATCAAACCACTACAGCCTCAAACACAGGGCAATCGCTTACCTCGGACTCCTGAGTGCTGGATGGTATTGACTGGCTCCATAATAGTCTTAAACCCAATTTTTGGCATTACATTTGAACTAGTGCTATAATTTTATGTAGTTGACTATTGAACTTCATTATACAGTGTGATTTGTGTATGTTTGAGTCTATTTTAATTTCATCACGAAGCTAGGGAATTATGAGAGAATAGTGACAGAAGAGAATAATTATAAGTAAAGCCTTTCATAACACACTGTAAAATGTGGCACAATTCATTAAGTCAAGCTGGAGCCCTAAATCCTACCATTATCATTGTATCAGTTAAAAATACAAAGTAACACTCATTCCTGAACACAGAGAGATTTCTTTAGATGGCCTTGCGTTGAAAAGGGGAGGGCTCAAGCCTGTTTGCTCTGTGTGTGTGTGTGTGTGTGTGTGTGTGTGTGTGCGCGCGCGCACTTTTCAGAAGGTCTTGCTATGTAGACCAGATTGGCCTCAAGGTCTGCATCCTCCTGATTCAGCCTCTGGTGTTCTAAGATTTTAGGAATGTGCTACCAACTCAGGTGGCTGTTTTCTAGTGGATCTCAAATAGTTTATAGAGATGTAGCTCCAAACTGACTCAAAAATGTTTGGTGTGGCGGCTGCACTTGGTTCTGAGGGATCCTGGGAAACAGTAGTTTGGGGCTTGCACTGAAAACATGTGTCACCAAATCTGAGACACTCTGTAAGACACAAATGCTAGGCACTTTTGTGCTTTAAATTAATTTGTGATGATCAATTAGTAGTTTTGGAATTCATGGCTTGGGATTTTGTTTTTGTTTTGACTTTTTTTTTGTGAAGAAAGTTTCTCCATGTGGGTGAAATTAGAGTTAAGTCAAAATGTGAAACACATACATTCTCTTCTTCTAGCTCCCATACTTTTTAAAAAAGGTTTTTTTTCGAGGTAGGGTCTCACTCTAGCCCAGGCTGACCTGGAATTCACTATGTAGTCTCAGGGTGGCCTCAAACTCACTGCAATCCTCTTACCTCTGCCTCCCGAGTGCTGGGATTAAAGGCATACCCCACCACGTCCAGCTAAAAAGGGTTTTTTAAATACAGAAAAAAATTAATAAATTATCATAAATCCACCACTTGGAAATAATAGGTGTCAACATTTCATATCTGTTTCAAATCTTTAATAATATTTTATTTGTTTCAGATCATTTTCCAATACTTGTTCCACATTTTCTAAGAAGAAACCAAATGACGCAGGCACAATGGCACGTCCCAGCGAGCTGTTCTGTGCCTTCTCTTGCTCTTTTTCTGCTGGCGATCATCAAGTGTTTACCAGTCAGTCTTAGCCAATGCTTATCACCTGGATTCATGGCTCCGCTTGGCAATGTTGCCTTCCCAGTGGTGGTCACCTGGTCTAGAAAGACAATACACATGCAGCTTTTGGGAAATCCATAGAAGGTGTCTAATGAGGACAATCAGGAGAGTTTTGTTAATGGCATCCAAGCCATGGTGGCTCTTTTTTTCGGTTTTTTGAGGTAGGGTCTCCCTCTAGCCCAGGCTGACCTGGAATTCACTATGTAGTCTCAGGGTGGCCTTGAACTTATGGTGATCCTCCTACCTCTGCCTCCTGAGTGCTGGGATTAAAGGTGTGCACCACCACGCCTGGCCATGGTGGCTCTTATATGATGACCCCTCACAGTACTCCCATTATGGGAGAAAAGGTGTACACATGGGCCATACCTTGTGGATCCCAGGATCCTTCTTCCCTGTCCATGGTGATCTGGCCAGGGCTGGTCATGGGATGCGAGTCTGATCTGCCAAAGTCCTTGACACACAGTCGTTGGTAGAGAGGCCCTCTGGGTTGCTAAGCAGGAATAATGCAAGCTGGGAATTGTCTGCTTAGGATATGATTATAGAGAAGCATAGATGAGGATGAGATGGGAAGAGAGAACGAAAAAGAAAGATATGGAGGTGGAGGGCAGCAGGGTGGAGAGATAAAAGTGAATGAGTCCTGATACTTGGTTCTCCAGAGGTCTAGAGCTTAATTCTGTCTTTGCGTCTTTCTTTACACAAATCCACATAAGTTCACTTAAGCTTCTTTGAGTTGTATCACAATAAAACTAATAGAGATACATCACTGTTCCTATGCTCTATTTCGGTAAAGGGTTAGTGACTTATTTAATAGTACATTTTCACAGTCCAACAGGGCTTCATTGAATGGAAATTGGATGTTTGGGTAGAGCAGTGGCTGACACCCAGATGCCTGAGAACTGAGAGAGGTCATAGCAGCTGGAGAGCTGCTCTCAGGCACACAGGGTCTGGCATTGGAAGAGGTCAGTGGGAGAAGGTCAGGTTCAGGCTCTGGGAGTCATGAGCCCAGGAATGTGATGGTGCCTGAAGCCATGGGGTTGGCAGAGGCTCATGGCTGTGCAGGAGTGGATGTCCAGTGGGTGATTCACTGACTCAGGGAATATTCTGGCAACTGTCTGGACACAGTTCTATTTTAATCTTCAGTTAAACACCTACTTTTACCCAATAGACAGATATCTATCTATGGCGTTTTTGATAATCAATATAAAAATCTAGTAACATGGAAAGAAAACCTAGCTATGTTGGGTAGAAAAGGGAAATATTGCCATCATCAGATATAGCTGCTCAGGTGGTGGTAAGCTCAACTGTCTCTGAGTGGGAAGCTGGCCTCTGCTTTCTCAGGTGTTTATAAGCCACGTTCTGGGGCAAGAGTACAGCAAGTCCTGAGAAACACAAGCCTCACCAGGCAGCCTGTGGCATCTGGAGGAAGTCCTGGACATCTGGCACGTGTATGTTGGGGAAAGAACTCTGTGTTTTCTGTTGCACATGGCCAGTGTCCATCTCTCAGATCAGGCGTGGCTGCGGATCACTTCTGTGGGGCTGAGATGAGTGTGGGCAGCTGATGAGAGCTGAGGGCATCCAGCCTAGATAGGAATCTGTGCCAGTCTCTGCATGGCATTGTCACGTTACACTCAGTCCAAAGGTAGAGATGCAGAGCAAATGGAAGAGGGCCAGAGCTGCCCACCAACGTCCAGCTGCTGTAGCACACCAAGCTTAATACTGCAAAGGCTGTACACCTTGTTTGGCTGTTCTCTCGACCCTGGAATGGTCTTATATGGTTGCCTTCCATGCTAGATTGCTTTTATTTGCTTCTTTTGAGCTCTTTTAAAAGATATTTTATTTATTCATTTTCAAGCAGAGAGATACAGAGAGGGAGAGAGGGAGAGAGAGAAAGAGAGAGAGAGCGCACCAGGGCCACCACCTTGTGGGTCTGGCATATGTGGGTCCTAGGGAATTGAACCTGGGGCCTTAGGCACTGGAAACAAGTGCCTTAACGGCTGAGCCATCTCTCCAGCCCTCTTTTGAGCTCTTGAGACTGGTCCTTGATCAATAGTCTACACAGACCTTGAGCTCCGATCCTCTTATCCTCCTGCCTCTGCCTCCTGAGATCTGGGATTACCAGCCTGCACTGCCACATCTGGCTTAATGTGCTGCTCAAATGTTACTCCTAAGGGGGCTTCCCTGACACTGATCTAAAGTAGATCCCCCCACTTGTATCATGTCACCCTGCTTATAGCCTCCAGATGTTGTCTTGTTTGTGAAGTGTTTTGTTCTAGTTCATGTGAGGACAGGGACTCGTTTCAAACATGGCTGTGGCCCTCCCAATCGAGAGTAGTTCCCGGCATATAGTTGGTGCTCAGTAAATAGTGACTGAAATGCCTGGAGACAAACAGTCCAGTTAACTCCAATACTTCCCTCGCCTGTGGAAATGATTATGAATTTGTCCTTTGCCAGGGTGCAGGCATGCAAAGCCATGTCCAGCAGATGGGAGCAGTGATTACTAAAGTCAGCTACTGGATGGACAATAGGCCTCTGATAGAAAAGCCAGGACAGAATTTACAGCCTGATTTAAATTAGAGTAAGCCTGTGAAATAAGATTGATGGCATCTTGAACCATGCAGCATGATGCATATGGGGACATCACTACAGATTTGGAGCTTATGGATTCTAGATAAGGCCAGAAGCAGTCTGGTGAGTGTCTTTTCCTATGGGACAGTGGCTGAAGATGCTGATGTTGTCATCAAGAAACAGGTGAGGGGCTGGAGAGATGGCTTAGGGGTTAAGATGCTTGCCTGAAAAACCTAACAACCCAAGTTTGATTCCCCAGTACCCACATAAAGCCAGATGCACAACAGGAACATGTCTTTCTCTCTCTTTCTCGCTCTCTCTCTTTCTGCTTGCAAATAAATAAATAAAAATGTTTAAAAAAAAAGAAACAGGTGCCATTTGACTGCCTTTACTGGCACCCATGGCTCCTAGGTGTGTGGGATCAGAGTGGCACCTTTAGGTTTCTATGGACTATTAGGGGACCACTCCTCTACCTGTGTACCTGGCATGCTTAGTGGTAGGAGGGGACATTGAATGAGGACTGAAAACAATAGGATACTTTGACTCCAGTTAATGGTAACCCCACACCCTGTGCTTGGCCGTAGGTTCCACACATCAGGGCAAGCGATGAGCCGCACCAGATCTTCCATGAAGGATCCATATAGAACCCCGCAGATAGTGGTGGGATAAGCAAGACACCCATAACCACAGTCAACACAGGATAAGCCAGTCGGCCAGACCCCAACAATTTCAACACAACCTAAAGCAGAAGTACAGAGACCCCAAAGAGCTCAACAATAAAGCAGCCTTAATACTCACCCACCATGACTCAGGGAACTGAGCAGAAGAGGGGGGCGGAAAGAATGTAAAAGCCATGGTAGGGGAGAGCTCCCAGAGACAGGGCCCCCCTCAGTAACAACATACAGAGGGGGGTGGAACCGGGTTGACTTCTAGGCTATCCATAACCCCCTACCTCATGGACTGATCCAGACTGCCCACGAAGGAGGATATCTAGCTGATTGGGGACAGGGAAGAGGGAAATTGGGGACATGGGGATACCAACTCATAATTTACTCATTCAATGTATCTAATTATGGATTTAAAAAAAAACAATAAAAAAGTACAGGCAGGCGTGGTGGCGCACACCTTCAGTCTTAGCACTTGGGAGGCAGAGGTAGGAGGATTGCTGTGAGTTGAGATCAGCCTGGAACTAGAGTGAATTCCAGATCAGCCTGGGCTAGAGTGAGAGCCTACCTCAAAAAAAAAAAAAAAAACAGAGTATCCATTACTCAGTCTCCTCCAGTGTCAATATCTGTAACCCACGGCACAGATATACACAGATATGTATGTGGCTTGTGCGTGAGGTCAGTACAGTCACAGTCAGAATATTGCTGTTGATACTTCTGCCTCTGCAAAGGCTCCTGTTGCACTTCCAACACCCACTCCCCCTCCTTGTTCATGGCAACCACGAATATGCTGTCCGTTTCTCTAATCTTGTCATTTCACAATCTTTATTACATAAATGGAATAATATTGTATGTAACCTTTTGGAGTTGGCTTTTTTCACTCAGTTGAATTCTCTAGAAATTCACCCAAATGACTGCTTATATCAATATGTTTTCCTTTTATTTTGCTTCAATTTTCATGACCTTTTTGTAGGCAAGTGCCTTAACCGCTGAGCCAATTCTCCAGCCCCTATGAGGCAGTTTTGTTGAAACTCTGCATTCTGCTCTTTGTTTTTTTTAGGGTCCACCGCCACTGCTTGTAAGTGGGACAAATACTCACAAATGACATGGCCACTGAAAATGTTACACTAACCCAGAAATAACTAGTGTAACCTTTTCAAAGGATATTTGCTCCCCCCCCCCAGTTGTCTGGTTTCCCTGAACAAACTCTATGATGCAATCAGATATGCTTTTGAAAGTTGTGCACTCATTTCTGGAATGATGAATGACAATGCCTCCTTTTGTTACTTCTCCCATCAGATGACCTCTGTGGGACCTAACAGCATTGGCTGAGGTAATTTCAGGTCACTGTACCTTCTTCAAAGTTTCAAATAATTTATTACCTATTTCAAATGAAGTAATTGAGAGAGTGGCTTGTATTAACAATGACTTTGTTTTTTCTTTCTTTCTTTTTTTTTTCAGTTTTTGAGGTAGGGTCTCGCTCTAGTCCAGGCTGACCTGGAATTCACTATGTAGTCTCAGGGTGGCCTTGAACTCATGGTGATCCTCCTGCCTCTGCCTCCCGAGTGTGGGATTAAAGGTGTGCGCCACCACTCCCGGCAACTTCGTATTTTCTGAGCAAGAATGTTTGGGGACCCCTCTTGCTTGTGTGAGAGGGTAAGTGCTCTTGACTCCCTGGTTCCCTGGACATCCCCCTGTGTACTCATTTGCACCTTTAATTACAGCTACTTTTTGTTGGGGCGTACTGTGATGCTTCTTAGGACAAGAAACACTTTCAGAGGCTGCTAAGTGGAAAGGAAGGAACAGCTCTCTAAAATCAACGTGAGTGTGAATTTAATTTCCAGGAACACAGCGTTCAAGAGAGACTCATGCAGAGACAAAATAATCAAATTTCGGTTTCCAGGCCCTTTCATTGATTGATGAGAATAGCATCTTTTGTATTTGTCCTGTTGTTTCTCTGCGGCTTGCTCCCGAGGTTGCAGGTTGTTAGCAGCAGTAAAGAGACAAATGATTAGAGTCCTAAAACGAAAGACTTTTTTGCCCTGCTACGGGAAAGGAAGTCGCGCTTAACTGCTTGTTTCTCTGTGGGGTACCGTTGTTAAGACTTTTCTCTGAAGAGCACAGAATCGTTTTTCTTGTTAGTAACAGTTCAGTGGGAGCCAGCTGGTGAGGATTGCACTAGGGGGTTAGTCAGGGTGAGGGCTAGCCTGGCCCTGTTAAATGGTCACTTGACTGCTGGGAAATCACTTTGCCCCTCTTTGTGACTGAGATCGCAAGGCAGAAGGTCTTATAACGTGCAGACCAATCGCTCGCTGACTGGAGAGGAAGCCCAGTTGGGAGCTGCTTGCCAGCGTGTAGGAAAGCACTGCAGAAAGGAGGCATGAGGACACATACTTGTGATCCCAGTCCTTGGGAGGTAGAGGCAGGAGGATTGGAAGTAGTTCAAGGTCATCTTGGGCTGCACAGCAAGTTTAAGAATAGCCTAGGCTACATAAGACCCTGTCTCAAAAAAAAAAAAAACCACAAACAATTTAGCCAGGCGTGGTGGCTCACGCCTTTAATCCCAGCACTCTGGAGGCAGAGGTAGGAGGATTGCCGTGAGTTCAAGGCCACCCTGAGACTACATAGTGAATTCCAGGTCAGCCTGGACTAGAGCGAGACCCTACCTGGGAAAAAAAAAAAAAAAACTTGTCAAAAATGCAGATTCTTAGAATTCTAGCAGAAATTCTACTTGAGGGGGTTGCTGTGGCCCCGTCGAGTCTGCAGCCTTGACAAGCACCCGAGGTGGTTATGGCTCAGCTGCTTCACATTGACTAAGCAATGCCTGCACAACTTCTCAGTGTCTGTGGAGATGCAGGGTGTCATTCTTGGGTTGTAGTTCTGGGAGTCAGACAGCGAGAGAAAATGTTCTACGTGAGAGAGAGAAAAGTCTAGGAAGAGAGAAAGTTGGATAATTCAAGGTAAGTGCTGAGGTGATTAGGAGGCCGTTTTCCTGCCAGATTTCCCCTAGAAGATGAATGTCAGAACTCCCTTCCTCCCTTTCTGAATAAGTAATATAATGAGTATTTTATAGGATATGGACATAGCAGGAACGTGCCTAGAAAATTCACTGATCTTATTCCTAAATTGTTTTGTTTTGTTTTTAACACAGGGTTTCACTCTAGTCCAGGCTGACCTGGCACTCAATCTGTATTCCCAGGCTGGCCTTGAACTCACTGGGATCTGCCCACCTCAGCCTCCCAAGTGCTAAGATAAAGTTGTGTGCCACCACACTTGGCCTCCTTATCTCTTTATAAAAGCGTGTTTATGCATTCTATCAACTGCTCTACTGTAAGCCAGATACACTATGTCTTCTGTATCTCTTAGGACTACTGATATGAGAAAGGAAGAAGAATTTGATACAATTTATTTTCAGTGATTTCCATTCACCCCTTAGTGAATATTCTTACTGCCCTGGCAGAAATTCATTGCAGAGTCAGGTTGACCAATGTGATGGTTTGATTCAGGTCTTCCCCATAAATTTACGTGTTCTGAATGCTTGGTCCTCAGCTGGTGGCAATTTGGGAATTGGAGTTTCCAGAAGGAGGTGTGTTGTTGGGGGTGGGCTTGTGGGTTAGAGCCAGTGTTTGACACACCCTCCTGCTGCTCTTGTCCACCTGATGTTGACCAGGAGGTGATGGACAGCCAATGCTCATGCCATGGTTTTCCCTGCCACCATGGAGCTTCTCAAGTCCTGAAGGCAAAATAAACCATTTCCTCTCACAAGCTGCTGCTTTTAGTCAGGTGCTTTTGTAAGGTCCAAGATTCCCCAAGACAAACCACCAGAGACTCAAATCCGAGCAAAAGCAAGGGTCATTTTATTCAAACAGGTTCGAACCCGGACCGCAGTCAACCAGTTACTTAGAGAACTGGGACCGGCGGCCCAGAATGCAGACACTCAAACCTTTTTATAGGCCAGAGTAAGCACCTTTGGGGAATTTCCAGTCCAAGGGTTAGGGTCTGCGTAAGCAAGTTACAAAAGCCAGATAAATGGAACTGAGACCAAGGCCGAGTAGATGTATCCGGCGTTTAGTTATTCTTGTCTTTCCACATTCCTGTAGCGTAAGCATTATACAGAAGCAAAAATAGCTGTTAGTTACTTAATTCTGCCTTTCCAGACAGCTGCTCATCTCAGGGCCTTATGACACCCAGAGACTCAAGTGAGCAGTTTTAAAACAAACCTTTAGCTATTTATTTTAAAAATAAGTGTTTTAGCCATTTTCTATTTTACAAGACAAACATGAATGTCACAGGCACACTTCACACTTTGAAGCTGACTGCAACAACCAATGGGAATTTTGTTGAAGTTTTCTTCTTTCTCATTTCCCTGTCTCTAGTCTCCCCCCGCCCCCCGTTTTCCATAATTCCTTAAAGCTCTTCAGAATTGGTCTGGAATAGTGCTTCTCAAACTTCAGGGTCTAAATGAATCTGCTAGGGATTTTATTACCATGCAGGGTCTCTGATTCAAGAGGTCTGGGATGGCATCTGAGTTTTGGTACTTTCAGCAAACTTTCAGATGATGTTGACATTGTTACTTTTCTTGGTCCATAGACTCTACTTTGAGCATCTCAAAGACTTGGCGTTCTAGAAACAAGGTCTAGATCTAGAATGGGAAGGAGAATCTCTGGTACCTAATACTGCTACATTTAATTCCACATTTATGATCTCACCAGACTGCCTTTCAGAAATCTTCATTCTCTCATCTTCAAGGTCTTTGCTTCCACTGGTTCCTCAGCCCCTTGCCCTCTCCACCATAGTGCCTTTCTTCTTTCTTCCGTTCGCAGTAAGAACAAGAAGTTTAAAGAACAAGAGTTAGATTTATTCTTAAATTTTATGCATCCATTTTACCCCTTTCTGATTTTTTTTTTTTTTTGGTTTTTCGAGGTAGGGTCTCACTCTAGCCCAGGCTGACCTGGAATTCACTATGGAGTCTCAGGGTGGCCTTGAACTCATGGAGATCCTCCTACCTCTGCCTCCCGAGTGCTGGGATTAAAGGCGTGAGCCACCACGCCCGGCCCCTTTCTGATTTTTCCTCAGTCATAACTCTGACATGTCGCTCTCCTCTTGGAAATCTCCATGGCTCCCCTTTTACTGGAAGAGTGTGACATTGTGATAACGGCTCCTGTTTTCTCTCCAGCTGGCTCTTTGTACTGTAGGAGCTCCATACTCTACCTGGTTCTCCAGGGCATACCAGTCTTTCCAGTATCCCTGTCTCCCTGCGTTAGCTTCTCTTCTTCATCTGTCCATAAAAGCCCTTCCTGGCCTTAGTCACCGAGATAACTCCTCTCATACTTGAGATTTTCCTTTCCCTCCGTCTCTCTCCAGAAATTTAAGCACCTGCCTTATACTTTCAGATTTCTATTCCTTGTATTTATTTTTACATAATTTAAGAATGATTGAGGAGACAGGTGCCTGTGCTTTTCTTCTCTGGACTGTAACTATAACTGTAGAAGAATTATGAAAAAGAGGTTGTTGTCGTCAGATCCATGATGCTGGGATGAAAATCCAAGTAGACACCGTCTATGGGAGGAAGGGGTTGATTTCAGGCTTACAGAGTTCAGGGGAGCACCATCAATGACAGAAGAAGCTGGTTCCCTTTCATGGATCCAAGCAAAGAGACACCACCAATAGCCAGCAGCTCTACAAGCAACCATGAGCCTCCAGAGCTCAAACTGCTCTCCACACACCTTTGGGCTAGAATCAAGGTCCACCCTCCCCCACCCCACAAACATACTTTAAGGCTTAACCCTCAGATCTACCACCAACACCACCTTGATACCTCCTCCAGCTAGCTGCTCGAGACTTAAGCAGGGATCTTAACCTTCATCAAAAATGCCTGAGGCTATGCAGGACATACATTCACATTCAAATCACCACATAGGTGTCATCTAGACTTTTAAGTATTTAAAGATACCAAGACACTTGGTAAAATCACTGTTTTAAATAAAGGAAGAACATTTTAAAATGAAGAGCATTTTTTAAATTAGTTTAATTATTGTGTAAATTAAACAATATTTGTTGATATTATACCTTCATAGCAATAAATTAATAAAGGGAAGGTAAATTTTATCAGAAGAGAATATATTCATGGATGTCCACAGAGATAATGATGAAGTGCATGGTTTTCAGATGACAACTCGGAACTTTGGTGTCATCTTGTGCTAGCTGCCCCTGAGAGTAGTGACAGACAGAGTCCCCTGCAGACAGGGGTTCGTTCTCATGTGAATCACGAATTGGGTTTTCTCAATAGAAATAGAGAGTAGAGGTACAGAGCCGAGAGCTGTGTGGAAAGGTGTGGGTGTTGGGAGGGTAGAGGCTCAGGATCGGGAACAAGGTAAAAAAAAATGAGACTGTGGCCAAATAGAATTGTTCAGTAACCTTTGAAAATATTTCTCTTAGCTGTGGTCATGAGCCTTGAGGCAACTAATGCAATTTAATACATGATGATGCGTTGTTGCCATAGCACTTGCTGATAGAAGAAGGGATTGTGAGCGGTGGGGATTGAAGTGCTACCATGCTAAAATCTTTATTTGCAAAGTACCATTAATGTATGGGATTCAAGCTGGG
>PVHP010030047.1:0-21984 GCA_004024765.1 Zapus hudsonius
CCAGGGCCTCCATCTACTGCAAACGAACTCCAGACACATATGCCCTCTTGTGCATCTGGCTGTATATGGGCACTGGGGAATCGAACTTGGGTCCTTCTCCATTGCAGACAAATGCCTTAACCGCTAAGCCATCTCTTCAGCCCCCATGTCCAGCATTTTAACATAGGTACCAAGAATGGAACTCAGGTCCTCATGCTTATGAGGCAAGCACTTTACAAACTGACCTATCTCCCCAAGAAGGAGCTTGATTGCTCCTTCCTCCCTCCCTCCCTCCTTCCCTCCCTCTCTCCCCCCTATTTCCCTCCCTCCCTTTCTCCCTCCTCCCTTCCTTTTCTTCCTCTTATTGCCTTAGACACAGACTAGATACAACAAGAGCTGTCCTCCTCTGGACAAAGAGAAATATTCTCTTGGATGGCTGGGTTAAGCAGCAGCTGAGCTGAGACTGGCCATGGACCACTGAACTTTTGCCTTCCCCACAACTGCTGTCCTCTCTCTATTTCTCCCCTTTCCCTAGACTAAATATTGACTTAGTATCCTCTCAGTAAAATGAGAAATGGTTCACTATTTGAGTGTCGTTTACCATAAAGCCCCCAAATCATTCTCTGACCTATATAAATTATGCAAATTATATAAAATTATATATAGCTAGAAAAGAAAAATATGCTTTTAACTGCTGAGCATGGTGGCATGTGATTGTAACTTGGGAGGCATAGGCATGAGGATTAGAGTTCAAGGTCGTCCTTGATTACATAGTGAGTTTGAGGCCAGCCTGGGTTACATGAGACCCTGTTTCAAAAAAAAAAAAAAGAGGAAAAAAAGCTTCACACATGTTCAAATATTACAGAAAACCCTGAGGTAGTGACTATCATTACACTTTTCCCATTCTGGTTTCCTAGAGGGGGAAACAGAAGCTAAAGGTCACACAGGTAGTAAACTCATGAGACTAGGAACTGGGCCCATGTTGTCACTGGACAAAACTGTACTAGTCTGAGACCTCAACAACAAGCTCCAGGTATTTTTTTCAGTTGGTAAAGAATGGGAGTCTGGGGCTGGAGATATGGCTCAGTGGTTAAGGTGCTCACCTGCAAAGCCCGATGACCTGGGTTTGATTCCCCAGTATCAGTGTAAAGCTGGATGCACAGTGGCGCATGCATCTGGAGTTTGAAGTGGTTAGAGGCCCTGGCACGCCCATACTCTCTCTCTCTCCCATATATGTATCTCTCTGCTTGCAAATAAATAAAATAAAAATATCTTTTTAAAAAAGAATGGGAGTCTGGACAAAGGTCCTGAAGGAGGGTGTGTAGTGTCTTTTTGGATATTTCACCCTTTGACAGTGTGGACCCTTTGTGCGCACAAACTGGATGGCTCTCACCTGCCAGGGTTTTCTGAACAGCTATGAAATATCAAGAGAAAGCTCTTGCTTTCTTTGGTGGTAGGGAAGGGTGTTTGTACTCTGTTTGGAGGAGTACTGTTTGAAAAGCAGGAGTGCGCACAGTTTTACGAGAAATAGATGAGAAATGTGTTCACTTACTGAATATGTTAAGTAAAATTTTTCATCAGGGGCTGGAGAGATGACTCAATGGTTAAGGCACTTGCCTGCAAAGCCTGGTGACCCAGGTTTGTTACACCAATGCCCATGTAAATCCAGAGTGGCACATGTATCTGGAGTTTGTTTGTAGTGTCCAGAGGCCTAGGCATGCCCATGCTTGTGCACTCTCTCTGTCTCTCTCTGCTCGCAAATAAATAAATAAATAAATAAATAAATAAATAAATAAATAAATAAATAAATAAAATTTTTGAAAAATCAGGATGAGCTGTAAAAGCCATGTGTTCTATGATATGAGTTCACTGAGATGGGCCTTACATTCTGAGCTGGATTGGCTGTAGAAACCTTTCTGGGCCTTGGGTTGGCTTCTCCTCTGGGACCAGGGCTAGACCCTTACCTTCAGCACTCCCCTCTGTTCCTTGTCCAGAGAGATAGCTCTGTAGTTTCCTCTTGAGGAGAGCGAGGAGAACCTATTCTTGGAGCTTATGTTTGAATTATGAAAATGAGCACTTACAAGTAAAGGCCAGTGTAAACAGTTCAGCAAGTGTTGAAAGGATACCAAATAGGAGATGACAAAAAGTAGGACAATGCAGGTTTCCTGAATTGTGAAGGCTATGAACATCTCATGGGCATGGCTGACGATGAAACAGACTACTGCTGCTGTGACAAGACTCTGTAATAGGAAAACAAACAGGATTCACTTTATTGCACACAGCTATTTCAAAGAAATGTTCACAGATTAGCAGAATTTACCATATTGAGGCTGATCATGTTGCAGTTGCCTAAACTGATTTGCACATACAATTGATTATTTATTTATTTATTGTTTTGTGAGGTAGGGTCTCACTCTAGCCCAGGCTGACCTGGAATTCACTATGTAGTCTCAGGGTGGCCTCAAACTCAGGGTGATTTTCCTACCTCTGCCTCCTGAGTGCTGGGATTAAAGGTGTGCACCACCATATCCGGCTCATCTAACTTTTAATTTCCAGGTTGGAAAGATAGCTCAATGGTTAAAGGCACTTGCTTGCAAAGTCTGATGACCCGGGTTTTGATTCCTCAGAACCCATGTAAAGGCAGATGCACAAAGTGGCACATGCATATGGAGTTTGTTTGCAGTGGCTGGAGGCTCTGGTGGGCCCTTCCTCTCTCCCTTATTCTCTATCTCTTTCCTTTCTCCGCTTGCAAATAAATGCTGTTAATTTGGAAAGATTTTAAAATTCAGTCTTAATTAAGAACAAAGTACATCTTTCCAGTTATTTCAGTCTTTTCTCATTCTCAGTAGTTTTCTTCACATAGGTTTTTCATATCTATTTTTTGCCAGATATCAATCATTTCAATTGTTATAATAAAGATAAATATTTTCTTGTATTTAAATGGTTATTTATTTATAGGAAAGCTTTAAGTTTAGTTAATTCATCACCTAACTAAATTATCTTGTTCTAAATTATTTCCCAGTGGATTTATTAAGATTTGCTCTCTTGACAGATGAAAGAAATTTTGTCTCTTCTTTTCAAGTGTTTGTATTTATTTTTCCTAACTCTTCTGGCTATTGATTCCAGAAAAGCACTGAATATTAGTGTTGCTAGTAGGCACCCTTCTTCATTTTAATGAAAATAAATACTTTTTTTTTTTTTGGTTTTTCAAGGTAGGGTCTCGCTCTCAAAAAAAAAAAATACTTCTGATATTTAATTAAAGATCTTGTTGACTTTCAGGTTATGTTTATATCACCAAATATAGATAAATCTTATTTCACTCGTCATTCCCTCACCTGCATTTTTGGCAATCAGAAATGTTGAAGTTTTTCATATGTCCTCAATACTTGTTTTCTCCTTTTATTTATAATATGGTGGATTATTTAAAAATTCCTAATGTCAAACCATTCTTATATTTCTTCCTTCTGGTATATATATATATATATATATATATATATATATATATATATATATATATATCTGTAAAATACTGGTGAATATTTTGTGTTAACATAGTAATTTTTTTCCATGCTGGAAAACCAGCCCAGGGCCTCACATATGCTAAGCAAGTGTTCTAGTACTGCCCATGTTTTGTGTGGGCACATGTGAGAGCTCTATTACATACATACATACATATATATATATATATATATATATATATATATATATATATATATTTTCTGAACCTGATCAGATTTGTATATCAGTATTAAACTGACTTTGTATCAGAATGTAGCTCAATCTGAATGCTATCTCCTAGAGCTTCAAAGGGTTAGCTTGTGAATATGTCTGGGCCTGATTCAAACATACTCCTCAGATAATATTCTCTTTTTTCTTTTGTGTTTATCTATGGGTTTGCTGGGCTTTCTCTATTCTGAGATCAGTTTCGGTCATTTGTGTTTTTGTTCATGCAGTTTCTCACACCCATTTGTTTTGCTAAGAGTTCTGGGAGGTCCTTTTACCTTTATCAGTGTTTGTGACTATGTTCCCCTCTGGCTTCTAACTTGACTTTTTATTTTTTGAGGTAGGATCTCCCTGTAGCCCAGGCTGATCTGTATCTTGAGCTCACAGAGATCCTCCTAGCTGTGTGGACAGTGCTGGGATGAAAGGTGTGCACCACTCCCCTAGACTTCTAACTTTAAATATATGCCCCCCCCCCTTTTTGAGGCAGTGTCTCCCTCTAGCCCAGGATGACTTGGAACTCACTCAGTAGTCCCAGGCTGACCTTGAACTCCCTCTAGCTCTGCCTCCTGAGTGCTGGGCATGTGCCACCATACCCCCCCTTTTCCCCCTGGATTATATTAGTCAGTGGTTTATCGGATGAGTTAGGCCTTTGAAAAAACAGTTCAGATTAATCCAATTTATCATTTGTGCTTGCTAATTACAAACTTCTGTTATTTATCCTTGTGGTCCCCTAATTTTGTAAGGCAAAACATGAGAAATAGGAAAGGTGAGGGAAAACCTCCTAAATTCATTAAGGGTTGAGTGGAGTGCGGGATGGGTTAGGGAAGGAAAAGAATGAATGGCAAAGGGAACCTTGGGGGGGGGGACTGGCCGCTCTCCTCCCACCCGGCCGGCCAATCAGCTCACCAGCCTCAGGATCTTCAGTATCCCATTGGCTGAGAAGAAAAAGTCTTGGAAGCTATTCCTGAATTTCCTGCCCTCGGCAGGCTTTTTGACTGTGCGCAGGGTGACCCTTCGGGTCACGGAGTGTGCGGACTTGGGTCCTCGCAGGCTTCGGGTGCGGGTGCGGATGCGGGTCCGGTTGCGGGTGCGGGTGCGGGTGCTTGTCCTGGACCACAGGGTGCGCACACTGGGTTGTGAGCCCGGGCGGGAGCGCAGGGAGTGCCCCCGGGATCCCGGGCCCTTGGAGAGCGGCGAGCCGGAGCGTGCAGAAGCCAAGAACACGCTGGGCGGGACGCCGGCGGAGTGGTGCGCCTCACCCCTCGCCCTCGGGCGGCCCTGCTTGGTTCTGGAAGGATTCATGGTGGGTCCCCAGGTCTGACTGTCAGGTTGGCCTGGCAGCTCTGAGTTGGTGGCCGTGTCCTGGGGACGCAGAATCTGGGTCGGGGCCTAACGGCTGCTGGCAGCCCATCCCGCGTGCACCTGCCCTGGCCACCCGCAGTCCCACCCCGCGGTGGGGTTCCGGAGACATTTGGGGTCCCGACCAGAACCAGTTTTATGCCCCAAAGCTACAGTAAGGCAGTGCGCAGAGTGCGGAGTTCTGGATTCTTCCAGCCCTCACATTGAAATTAAAACAAGAACTGCAGAAAAGGTATGAAAGAATATAGAAACATATTTAATACTTAGTAAAAATGATTACAAAATTAGAGCTCTTCATTTTCATCATCAGTAGGCTTTTTCTGGTAAGGTCCACTTGGATTAAACAGAAGCTTCCGGTATATGAGGACACTGTCAGCAATAGTGCACACCGCTGCCGCCATACAAAACACCTGGAAGGACAACAGCGCTGTCAGCATCTGCGTGGATCCCTCTGCTGCAGTCTACACAGCAGGGAGGACTGCATGGCCACTGCCAAGCTCTTCCACATGCATGCAAAACACAACCTCAGTGTGCAGAAATAATCCTAAAGTGAAATAGACTCAAATATGGGGCACACATTCTCTCTCTCTCTCTCTCTCTCTCTCTCTCTCTCTCTCTCTCTCTCTCTCTCTCTCTCCTCTCTCTCTCTTTCAATTTGCTTTGGAATGTATATCCTTTTAAGCCCAACTGACCATATTTAGGTATCAATCAGTTTGTCTATCCCCAGTGGTCAACTGTTTCACTTCCTCATGACTAGGAAGAGGGTCAAAATTAATAGCAGCTCAGAGTTAAATCCTGGAAAACACAACTGTGATATAATCAGGTTTGGGGAACTGGAGTGACAAAATGATGCCAAAGTGGACACCCAAAGGCTAGGCATCATCCATGTAAAGGATGTGCATGGTGCACGCCTTTAATCCCAGCACTTGGGAGGTTGAGGTAGGAGAATCACTATGAGAGGTCAGCCTGGAACTATAAGTGAGTTCCAGTCTGCCAGAGCTATAGTGAGACCCTACCTCAAATAAGACAAAATAATAATAAATTTTTAAAAGGATGTGATTCTAAACAGGCCTGAGACACAGAGAGTAAAGTAGATGAGGAGACCTTGAGGTACTCTGGTGGCTGAGAGCTAAGAGAAGGTAGAGTTCATTCCTGCATCTCATTTCATTGCCTTTCCACCTAACACAGCCAGCCTTGGGCCTTGGCCCTTGGGTGGGCAGAAGCAGAACTCCACTTAGTTTCAGCTTCATCTAGCTGCCAGCAAGTTGGGCCTCTAGGCTCCGCAGCCTCTGCTCTGGCTGGTCTCAGGCAATGCCTCCCGGGTTCTGACCACATTGAATACCTCCACCAGTCTTTTATGACCCTGGTATTTCTGTACATTGCTGGTTCCTCCCCTTGGAGCCTTTCTCCCTTTTCTTCTTATTCTCAGTAAACTGGAATTCCACTGCCAGCAATGGCTTCTCTACAGCCTTCTGTCTCCATATCCCATGTTAGACTCTAAGCAACTTGAGGGTAGTTGGAACTTGTGCTCCAGACCAGTACTAGACAGAAGGAACATGAGATTTCCTATGCAAGCCACATAACTTTTTTCCCAAGAGCTTCAATAAAAAAGTAAAAAAAAAAAGACCTCCCTTCTCCCCCCAGGTGAAGCCAGGCATGGTGGCACACACCTTTAATTCCAGCACTTGGGAGGCTGAGGTACGAGGATCACTGTGAGTTGGCGACCAACCCAAGACTACAGTGTTATAGGTCAGGCTGGGCTAAAAGTGAGACTCTATCTTAAAGAAACAAAACAAACTAACCACCAACAACAAAAAAACCTGGTGCAATTGATTTTAATAAAATTTATTTAGCTCAATTTTGGATTTCCAAAATATCACTTTTGGGAGGAGATAGTAAATATTTCAAATTCACTGTGTTTTACATTTAGAGCTTCTCTCAAGTCAAAGTAGCACCATTTTCAGTGCTCAGTAGTGGCCATTGTATCAATAACATAGCTCTACTTTGTTAACATTTAAGGGATGAATAGATGAATGAGTAAATAAGTGAATAAATAAGTTCTATGACTTATCCCTCTTTATTCTTAGTGAATAAGGGTAGGATTGTCTTAAAAACAATTGGGGTTGAGCTGCAGATGGTTCAGCTGTTAAAGGCACTTGCTTCCAAAGCATAATGGCCCAGGTTTGATCTCCAGTACCCATGTACAACCAGATGCACAAAGTGGCGCATGCATCTGGAATTCCTTTGCAGTGCTAGGAGGTCCCAGCACACCCATACTCTTTTTTAACTCTGTCTGCCTCTCTCTCTGTCTCTCTCTCAAATAAATGAATGAAAATATTTTTAAAAAACTGGGAGAAGGCTGGAGAGATGGCTCAGCAGTTAAAGGCTGTCACTTGCAAAGCCTGCTGGCCGAGGCTCAATTCCCCAGTGGCCACACAATGCCAGATAAATAAAGTGGTACATGCATCTGGGGTTGGTGTACAGCAGCAAGAGGCCCTTGTGTGCCCATACACACACACACACTCTCAAATAAATAAAAATACTAAAACAACTGGGGGTCTGGCGAGATGGCTCAACAGTTACAGGTGCTTGCAAGGCTTGAGGGCCAGGTTCCAGTCCCCAGTACCTTTACATATAAAGCCAGATGCACAAAGTGGCACATGCATCTGGAGTATGTTTGCAAGTGGCAAGAAGTCCTGGTGTGCTCGCTCTCTCCTCCTCTCAATATTAAAATAAAACAACTGCAGGAGATTGCTATTACCACAGTGGTCTCATTTCTAGAACAATTCTAGTCCCTCATGAAGCTGCTTAGAGCCTAATGGAGGTGAAAGCTATGGAGCTGACATATACACATAGAGTGACCACTTCTTCTAGGCAGAAGAACAAGTAGAAGGAAAGAAGAACTTTCTAACTTAATTTTCCAGGCAAGGTCCCAGACTTCAAAACTCAGCAGACTATGACTCTTTCATCCTGGGTTGTTTTCCAGGATGAAGTCTGCCTAAGCTGACTTGCTTCTTCCTTTCCAGGCAGTGATCATTCTTCAGCTGCAAAGCTTCCTTATCATGAGAACATCTGTCAGTCATTTGAAGAAGCATCTGAACATTCATCTCACCAACATGTTCTTCTTTTGCTTGACACCAGGTTTCTAGAGCTCAGTGTGCTAATTGATTCTAACAGCTTTCTGAGTATGTTACAGCCATGTATACCTATAAGAATGTTTACCTCCTCATTCAGCTAACCAGTTCTAGTGTGAAACCACAGTCCTTTTATGTTAATCAGGGGATACATTCACTCAAAGCCAGTAGGTACCATATACTCTTCTAGAAGCCCTGAAGGCTTTCTGTATTTGTATTCTGATCAAAGCTGAAGAAGGAAACTAGAAAAGAGCTCCACTTACCCCTCCGAGGACTATAAGTGTTGTGGTGTCTGGTATCAGTGCCAATACAGAGACGACGACCATGAACAGTGTTGTGACCATTGAGTTGATGATATCCTAGAAGCACAGAATAGGAAGGTCAGCTTTACATAAAGACCATTGAGGCTGGGAATACAGCTCAGTAGTAGAGTGCTTACCTAGCATGCCCAGGGCCCTAGATTCCATCCCAAGCACCATGGAAAACAAACAAAACAAAACAAAACAAAACAAAAATGGGCTGGAGAGATGGCTCAGCGGTTAAGGCACTTGCCCGAAAAGCCTAACGACCTGGGTACAACCTGGGTTCGATTCCCTGATACCCATGTACCCACGTTAAAGCCAGATGTACAAAGTGGCCCATGCATCTGGAGTTTGTCTGCAGTGGCTGGAGACCCTGGTGTATCCATTCTTTCTCTGTCTTTGTGTCTCTCTTTCTCTCTGTCTCCCTCTGCTTACAAATAAATCTTTTTAAAAACTTAAAAAAAAAAAAGAGTCACCTGCCTGAAGATTTTTGTTGTTGTTTTTTGTTTTTTGAGGTAGGTCTCTAGCCCATGCTGACCTGGAATTCACTATGTCGTCTCAGGCTGACCTCAAATTCATGAAGATCCTCCTACCTCTGCCTCCCGAGTGCTGGGATTAAAGGCGTGCGCCACCACACCTGGCTCTGCCTGAAGATCTTTAAAGTTGCATTTTATTAAACGTAGCATATATCTTTAAAAATTTTAAATGCCACAGTAAAATGATATCTATATAGTATTCGGTTTATAATCTACAATGATAGCTAGTGGTTCTCTTTACCTATAATATATGAATCTTTAAAATTTTTTATTTTTAAACAGCATAAACATGGAGGGATAACTCATTTTGTTAGGAAATAGATAATGTCTTATGTAGAAGATTTAGAGTTGAAATTGGTACCCCAGGAAGCCAGAATACCTGTTTATACTGCAATAGAAAATACAAACAACTTTGTTACTAAAATGCAAGTGATAGAACTGAAAACAAGGCCAGGCATGGTGGTGGACACCTTTAATCCTAGCACTTGGTTGGCAGAGGTAGGACTGATGTAAATTTGAGGCCAGCCTTGGACTACAGAGTGAGTTCCAGGTCAGCCTGGGCTAGAGTGAGACTCTACCTTGAAAAATCAAACAACATCCCCCACAAAACAAAACAAAACAGCAGCAACAACAACATATACAAAAAGTGGTAATTTTCAGGATAAACCTCACCCATGTCTATGTTGACTGGCCAATTATATAGCTAATTCATATAATAATTTTCCCCAAAGGAAGCATTTTCATGTTGAACTGTGGCTTTAAGAAGTGAATTTTAAAATATATACATGTTAGAAGTACCCTGTTGGAGTGAATAATGCTGTATCCAGAAGCCATAGATTGTTACAAGAAAATTTCAGTGCCAGAGGTGGGACACCTTCCAGTGAGTTGTTGGTTAGGGAGGCTCCTGTTGCCCCCGAAACATTACAAGCTATTGGCAAGGCTCTTGGTTGCCCACCAGAACAAAGACTCTATTGGGGAAGAAAAATCATCAGCCTTAACCAACAGTAGACCTTGCCAAGTTTTATGGCTGTCCAGGTAGGCCAAATGTGCTAACTGGTGCACTGGTGACATGTCTTTCATGGGAGAAACCAACAGCTCTCTGATTGGATTTGAGGCCCACTCCATCCATGGGAGGGAATTCATGCCTGGTACTGAAAACCTAATAAAAAGCCTATGGCTGGGAGGTCAAAAGTTCTAGGGGAGAACCTGATACAAATGTCTTAATAGATGGATACATTATGCCCAAACTGCTCTCTAAATACCTATGTTATACCCACATATTAATGCTACTCTCACTTTTGGTTAGAGAAGCTTTTCAGATGGCAGCAATCACTGAGGTGACTCAAGACTCACCAAAGTGCTGAGAATGGACAGCGGAGTGTTCAGCACTGAGCTATCTCTATCACACTCTCCAAGACTCAGGGATCATTGTGGCAGAGGTGGTGGAAAGAATGTAAGAGCCAAAGGAAAGGGAGGAGTGCTTTGCAATACTGTCTTCCAGACACAAAGTGGCTGAGGCGTTTATAACTTCACAGTAGCTGATGCTTCCTACACAAGACCTGCCTAACAGGAGGGGGGAAATGATGACATCAAAATAGAAGACTAGTTGGAAAGAAGAAGGGAGTCAGTGGAGGAGGAACTTGGGAAGGGGGAAAGGGAGTATGGTGGGAGGGAATTATGATCATGGTATATTATCTATATGTATGCAGGGTGTGAATAAAAAGTTAGGAAAAAGAAGTGCAATTCACATTTGTGAATGGATGTGTAGTGTGGAAGAGTAAACTATCATGGTGGCTTATGTATGCTTGTAGATAAGTAGGCGGGAGGAAATGAACACAGAATACTAAATTTAAAACTCTGATAACTTAGTTGTTAACAGGAAAGCAGGAAGAGGTTCCAAGGGAGTATAACCAGATTAGATCCCGAGGAAATAAAAAGTAAAAAGTGTGCAGCAGGAGATATGACTCTGGCTGTCCTGGATAACTGCTCCACTGGCTGGATGTTTTGCTCTGCAAGGCAGCAGGCTCAATACCTAATCTAGGCAGCTGTGCCCCCTGTGAAAAAATTGGGCTATAAATAGCTATATACAAAAGAGGAGTTCTAAAGAGTGCCAAGAACCACAGTGGGGCAGGGATGATGTGCCTGCCTAGGACATCAATGATCCCTAGTGGAAACTTCAAACATTGTTTTTACTTTGTTCTTTTGAGTCACTGTAGCCCAGGCTGGCCTAGTTCTCACCAGGTGGTCAGAATGACCTCTTACTCCAGGGTAATCTTCCTGCCTCAACCTTCTGAGTCTGTGAGCCACCAAACCCAACTTAAAAACACTGCTTTTATATTAAAAACTAAACATCAGGGGAGGGGGGGAATTGGGGAATTCTGGATAACAACGCATTGTTTGCCCACTAAATAATGTAGTTCATTATGGACAATAAATATATATTTTTAAAAAATCAAATCAAATAAAAAAAAAAGTAGCCAGATTGGGGAAAAGAAAACTAAAAAAAAAAAAAACAACAAACAAAAACATCTGTATGCCATGGAGCTGAAGCAAGTTTAATTACAAAAACGAAGATTTTAGCTGGGCATGGTGGTACACACCTTTAATCCCAGCATTTGGGAGGCAGAGGTAGGAGGATCGCTCTGAGTTTGAGGCCATCATGGAACTACAGAGTGAGTTCCAAGTCAGCCTGGGTTGGAGCAAGACCCTACCTTGGGAAAAAAAATGGAGATTTTAGTGCTATTGGTCATGTGCACTTGAAGGGAACCGAGGCTTGCTGTACAGACTCACTGTGTCAAGCACTCCACCTTTGGGACAGTGATACAATAACAAATGTGAGTGCAGATAGATGGCCGAGCCCTCTTCTAATAAGTAGGTGGTGGCCATCAGACGTAGGCACTTCTAAGTCACCTTTCCCCACCTACGGATTAGCTGGAGTCTTCAGCCATCCGTCTCCTTTACTTCAGTTGCCATGAAGAAGCCCCTGGTCACTCTCCAGCTGGAATCTGCTGCTATTCCACCCTGCAGGGACCTCTTGTCACTTACTACCTCTGTCCCTCACTCCTTAAGGCAATGGTAGCTTTTCAGGTTACAGTGGACACTTTTTCTGCTTTGTGCCACAACTTTTCTATTACCTGAAAACCACCCTGGAAAAGGCTACCCATTTCTCTGTGAACACTGGTAGGAGATGGGGTTAAGTGTATATATTCCCTATTCTTCTGTGCATGACATTACTCACCACTTTCTTCTTCTTGAAAGTCATCTGACTTGACATTAGTTTCCCTCAGGTCCCCTCCTGCCTTCCTGCTCTTCCTTCTCCTCATGTTGCTGTTTCTCTCTGCACCCTTTTGGCCAGCCTAAGCTCTGTTACTTGCAGGCCCTGGAAGGTGGGCTCTTTCTCTATCCACACCCTCACCTACGTTGCTGCTTCTATTGAGAAAGCTGTTTCTTTGCTATCAGTTAGTGGCTAACTCCTCCTTGTCCATTAGTCCTCTGCTCCCACGAGGTTTTCTTTCATCAGCCTATTGTGATTTCATCCCCCTTTTTGGCTGGGTGCTGTCACGCCATGTTGGTTGTATATCCGAAGTACCAAGTCACTAAATTCTTGTCTGTTTTATTTTCTAGTGACACTGAAAGTTACTCATGGTAAGATTTGTATTATGTCTTAGCAAAGAACAAATGACAAAATCTGGAATTAGCATGCTTGACATTTGCTGCCTATTTCACTAGATCAAGTTAAGAGAGGACTATGGAGTCTGGTGCAATGGCACCTGTGAGGTGGAGGCAGGAAGATAAGAAGTTCATGGTCATCTTTGGCTACATAGCAAATTGGAGACCAGTCTGGGCTATATTAAACTCTGTCAGCTGAAGAGGGCTTTGAAGTCTCTTCTCCTGCACCTCCAACTCCATCAGCTACAACTCTGTAGTGTTGATGTAGTAGGAATTTGGGAGGTGCTATGAAGGTCCCATCTATTGCCCAGCTTTCCCATTTTGAGACTTAAAACTTGTGATTAGCTTGAAATGTTTATCAATAGCCTCCAAAGATGGTTTAGGAAAGTACCACTTAAAGGCAGCCTTCTGGTTTGAGAACAGCTCTGAAGTCCTCTCCTTTATAGGAATTATTAGCTTGGATACAAGTACTTAAGACTCTAAGGGGTGTGGGGGCTGGAGAGATGGCTCAGTGGGTAAAAGTGCTTGCTGTGTAAGCATGAGGACCAGAGTTCAATCCCCAGCACCCAAATAAAATTCATGGCAGCCAGTCATCCAGGCAGAGTGAGGAGAGGCAGCAAGAGACCCATGGAGACAGGATTCTGGGATGCAACTTGCAAGAGAGGAGGGGTAAAGTCAATCAACTTTTGTTAGAACCAGTTTTGCAGTCCACGCTGAATAACCACATATTCCTGAAATAATGTTCTCAGCCTGCACAATGTGATTGTTGTCAGTCGTTCCTGATGCTATGAATCTGACAGGTTGAAGTCTAAGGGTACAAAGTGAGGTTCAATAAGCTCAGTTAAACTGACTTCAGACATTTTCAAGTAAGCGAACATTGTGCTTTATTTGGCTTCCTCACTTTGACTTTCCCTTTGGTGATGAGAGAGGCAAGGGTATTTACTAGCGTGCTTGCTTCTATCCCTCAATTCCGAGGTCACATCCATATGCATTTAAAAAGGAGGCAAGAATTAAAACTACTCTAATTTTGTTAATATTATCCTAAATTTAAAAATTATAAATATTTTTGTTTATTTGTTTGCAAGGAAACAGAGAGAGAGAGAGAGAGAGAGAGAGAGAAAGAGAGAGAGAGAGAGAAAATGAGAATGGGTGCCAGGGCTTTCAGCTACTACAAGCAAATTCCAGATGCATGCATCACTTTGTGCATCTGGCTTTACATGGCTACTGGGGAATCAAACCTGGGCAAGCGTCTTAACTGCTGAGCCATCTCTTCAGCCCCCTAAATTTAAAATTTAAAAAAAAAGATTTTATTCATTTATTTGCAAGCAGAAAGAGACAGAGAGAGAGACATACACACACACACAGAGACAGAGAGAGAATGGGTGTTCCAGGGCCTTTAGCCACTGTAAATGAACTCCAGATGCATGCACTATTTTGTGCATCTGGCTTTACATGGAAACTGGAGAATTGAATTCGGGTCATTAAGTTTTGCAGACAAGTGCCTTAACTGCTGAGCCATTTCTCCAGGCCTAAATTTAAATTTTTTAAAAAATAATTTATTTATTTATTTGAGAGAGTGTGAGAGAAAGAGGCCAACAGAGAGAATGGGTGCACCAGGGCCTCCAGTTACTGCAACTCCAGAGCACATGCCACCTTGTGTATCTGGCTTTATGTGAGTACTGGGGAATTGAACTTGGGTCCTTCTTCTTTTCAGGCAAATGCCCTAACTGCTAAGCCATCTCTCCAGCCCCTAAATTTAAATTTTTATATAGGACATCTGTATTTAAGAGAATTCTCCAAATACAAATTCAGCTATATCTACTGATAGATGTGGGTGAAGAGAACTTACATTCTGTGCATGCACTGGATCCTCAAGAAAACCAACTAAGGACAAAAGAGAGCCATTGCTAGTGAGCTGGTTTTTCCTCCTTAAGCCCATGGGCCATCACCTAACAATGGGAGCTTTTCACATGTCTCCCTGGGCAAGAAAGGGGAAGTTAAATCTTAGGGATGAAACTGAACACTTACAAGTAAAGGCCAGAATAACCATTTCATCATCCGGTCAAGTCTGAATATATACAAAATTATGAAAAAGAAAACAACAGTGACTTCAAATCCAGTAATAACAATGTATGGTTCAGGAGCCTGTGCAATGATGAAAATGGCCATTGATATCACAGTCAACACCTAGGAGACAAAAGAAAGTGGCTTATTTAATATTACTGAAGTTTAAGGTATAAAATGATCATTTTACTTATTGTGGTGTGTGTTTGTTTGTGTGTGTGTGTGTGTGTGTGTGTGTGTGTGTGTGTGTGGTATTGAGGCTGAATCCAGAGCCTTATTAATGTTAGGCAAATGCTATACCACTGAACAACATTCATTGTCAGTCCCCAAATAATCATTTCTAAAATAACTAGATAAATAAATTTCTGTCCCCTGACAAGATGTGACTGAATGTACTATACTGACTTTGTGTTTTAGACAATTGGGCCTTCCTGTTTTAAAAGTAACTAATTCCTCCACTTGTACTTCTGATTAATTCCCATATTTGTTCTGACCTTTTCCTCTTACTATCTCCTTTCACGTTCATAATCTCAATTTGTTCTCTTCTTCTAGCTCCTTTTGAAAAAATAAATAATAAAATTAATTTATTTGTACATGTGTGTGCATGTGTGTGCACACGTGTAAGTATTGGTGTGCCAGGGTCTCTTGCCACAAACAAACCTAAGACACATGAATCACTTTGCAACTGAATTTACATGGATGCTGGGGAATTGAACCCAGGCTGGCAGGCTTTGTGAGCAAGTGGCTTTATCCACTGAGCCATCCTTCTAGCTCCTAAATTTGCATTTTATTACAATCCTCTTATTAAATATAATGCCATTAGAATAAAGGATATTTTAAGGGGAAAAAAGCCCTCTGAAGAGAACCCAATCTAATTTCTACATTCCCAAAAGGAATTAGAGAATATGTTAATGTTTAATGAAATGTTATAGAAAAAAAATGAGCCGGCAAGTCCCAAAGAGTTCTGTCAATAACATGATATTCTTAGGAAATATAGCTTTATCCAAAGTTTATGTTTTTTTTTAATATTTTTATTTATTTGCAAGCAGAGGGAGGCAGACCAAGAGACAGAGAGAATGGGCATGCCAGAGCCTTTAGCTGCTGCAAACAAACTCCAGATGCACTCACCCCTTTGTGCATCTGGCTTTATGTGGATACTGGGGAATTCCAGGGCTCACTTGTAGTTACTTCTGCACTGCTGGACAAAATACCTGACCAAAACCAGCTGATGGGAGGAACAGCTTATTCTGACTTACAGTCTTGAGGGGAAGCTTCATGATGGCAGGGAAAGGAGAACAGAGCAGAGGATAGCCATCACATTTTGCCACAGCAGGTGGAAGAAAACAGCAAAAGTGAGCTGAGCTCTGGCAAGGGGGAGCTGCCTATACCACTCCAAGGCTTGCCCCTAACAACACACCTTCTCCATCAAGGATCTACCTCCCAAATTGACACCAAGTAAGGACCAAGCACTGAAAACACACGAGTTTATAGGGGACACATCACATCACTCTACAGCTCTCTACTCAACAGTTCTCTCTTGATGGCTTGATCATTCTTATGGCTTTAAATACTACTTCTGAAGCTACTACAAAACAAAACAGTTTTATATTCTCCAAATTCTACAAAAAACAGTTTTATATTCTCCAACTTCCTATTCAATTTTGCCACTTGGTTGTATCTCTGAACTAATACTGAAACCCAAAGGTCAAATCCTAGTCTTCCTCACATTCACCTCCCCTTCAGGCTTTCTGATTTGAGTGAACAGTCTATCCATCCACTTGCTTAGGCCAAAATCTGTGGTACTACCTTGGACTCTCTCTCTCTCTTATGCCCACATGTGGTTCATCAGTATATCTTGCTGGTTCTGTTCTCAAAATACAGGTTGGGAATCCCAATCTGAAACTCCAACTGCTCCAAAGTCCAGCATTTTGGAATGCTATACACAACGCAACAAGTGGGAAACTCCACACCTGACTGCTGATGTTTAATGCACAAAAGTTGCTTCATGCACAAAATTATGTATGTATACAGTATATATGAAATATAAATGAATTCTTCATTTTAGATTTGTATTCTATCTCCAAGATATTATTATGTATATGAAAATATTCTAAAATCTAAAATACTTCTAAGCATTTTGGATAAGGGACTCAACCTGTGTATCTCAAATGTGACTACCTATTACCTACTGTGCCATTACTAACCACTAGGTGGCTGGTCTGAGCCAGTGTTGTCTCTTGCCAGATCACTGCAAAAACTTGTGGTCTCCTCTGTCTACCTTGCACTGGACAAGCTTCCCCCCCCCTTCCCTCGCTATCAATCCACTTATTGTCAACATAGCCAGCATACTTTTTTTTTTTTAGACATGTGCTCCTAAATCTTTCCCATCTCCACTGTGTCCCACTTACTCATTCTATGCTGGTTTCTTTGCTGTCGTGACCTCTGTAGGCACAATTCTACCATAGAGCCATACTGGGTTTCCTCTGCCTATTTTTCTCTACATATTTTCATCACTAACTTGCTCATTTCACTAATCTCTGATCAGATATCATCTCAGCAATGCCTAAACTGACATTATTTGCAGCCTTTCTCTTCAAACCTCCCTTCCTTATCCTGGCTTTATTTTTCTCTTGGTTCACAGCATTGACTCCTTGAATACTACACAACATATTATCCTTGACTTCCCACTCTCCCACCCAAATATATAAACTCCAGGAGGACGGGGGTCTCTGTTTTGTTCACTTACACCTCAAGAGCCTAGACCAGTTCTTGGTGGATGACAAGCAGTCAATAAAGATCTGTGGAGTGAATAAATGAACTATTATTCAACTTCTAGTAGTCTGCTGCATAAATCCTGCTATGTTTCCTCCTTTGTTCAGGTGGCTTTCTCTTACACCCTACCCTGAGGGGTCCTCTCAAGTTTTCTAACAGTTCTTTCACTTTCTGAAGAAAAAAAAAGCACTTATTGAAACTTACTGAAGATCTTAAAAACAACTTGTTGTAGTCAGCCGCACGCCACTGGGATGAATCTCAACACCAGGCAGAGTTTATGGGAGGAAAGGATTTATTGAAGCTAGATTCAGGTGAAGTTCCATAATTGTGAGAGGCTGGCCCCCTTTCACAGGTCCAACCAGAGAGAGCGTAACCCATCACCAACACCACACACACACACACACACACACACACACGCCCACGCAAAACAGGCTGGGGGTAGAGAGGGAAGATTTTTCTCCCTTTTATGTAGCCTTAGGGTGGGGTCTTGCAACCCTATTCTAGATGTAATGGCTTCCGAGTCTCTGGAATTTCCCTCCTACACTGCTCTCTCAGGAAGGGATGTTCATTTTTAGCTCCCCTGAGGTCCTTATATCCTGCCCTCTACTGAGAGGCCGCCTTTCTGTAAATATCCTGAGACCAACCCAAGATAATTAAAAAAGATCAAGTTGACACCAAAACCTAACCATCACACAGCTCTTTTTTTTCTTTTGTTTTCAAAGTAGGGTCTTACTCTAGGCCAGACTGACCTGGAATTTACTCTACAGTCCCAGGCTGGCCTTGAACTCACTGCGATCCTCCTACCTCTACCTCCCGAGTGCTGGGTTTAAAGGTGGCACCGCACACCCAGCTTGAAAGACAACTCTTTCAAGACTGATATTTTCATAAATCTCTAGCTATACTATGCATTGAGTCTATGTTAAAATGCACATAAGACACAGAAATAAAGCCTGTGACACAAGCTGCCATTCTTCAATAGCTTGAGCAAAGTTAAAATGCCCATAGACCAGCATGGGTATCTTTAAGCACCATTTAAAAACAACAACAAAAAAGAGCACAAATGGATGAGTGTTCAGTTATATACACTGAATTGAACTGTTGGCACTGGAAATCATTTTTTCACCTAGTTAACACCTATTATCAAAGTGCAGTGTCAAAGGAACAGAATCACCAGGATTCTAAAGCAGATTTGTCAACCAGGCATTAAAACTCTCCCCAGTATGTCTCTGCTGTCTATCATTCTACACTGGTGAATCTTTGAAATGGGGGGGGGGGACAGCACTTTTATCCAGAAAATCAACAATTCTGCTATATGCTAACAACTTCAAAGTCCACATTTGTACAAGAGAAGGACTAAGAGATCCAAGCCCAAGTAAGAGAGTGGCTCCACACACCAGCTTCCCGATGGTACTCGGGAGCCCCACTTCATAATAGCTGGCACGGGAAACAAAGCTGCAGAACTTTGCTACATACTTGAGGAAATTGTAGAGCTAATTAAGTAATGAAGCAAGGCTCTTTTCATCAATGACAGGCCAACATTGCCCAATTCATACAGAACAAAAGTCTCAGTAGATGTGGTGCTCTGTACACCAGGGACATGGGCATGTCAGGGGTGATCGGTGAGAATTTCAGCACACCATGGTGGTCTCATATTTGTAGAGTGGCTAAGTACCTAACATTACATTACTCTTTATCCCTGTCATAACTCCATAAAAAAATCAACAGCTCAGAGTGTGGTGGCTGATGCCTTTAATCCTAGCACTTGGGAGGATCGCTGTTCGAGGCCATCATCGAGGCTACAGAGTGAGTTCCAGGTCAGTCTGGGCTAGAGTGAGACCCTGCTTAAAAAAAGAAAAATAGCAGCAAACTCCTCCTTGTGTTTGTTTTCTCAAGATTTCTTACAAATTGCACAATCTTCCAGAATGGAATCCACATGCTTAGCAGGAAGATGAAAGAACTGTTTCTGTTTAGTAATTAAGGTCCAGTCATCTCTACAAGCCATGGTTTCAGCTTCTGGGCAATTTTAAACTTCAACTCTGTTTATAAATGCTTCTTCCTTTTCAACAGTGGGATCTGCCCTGGCCCGCTGCTTCTGAGGAAGCTGAGGTGTCTCACCTGTACTGCCACATCTCATTCCCAGGTATTTTCTGCTATTTTCACTTTATTTCCCTCCCTTGCAGATTAGATATGTCTTCCTTCCTGGAGCAGCACAGCTGCCTGCAGACTGGAGCACTCTGCTCTCTGGAACCTATTCACCCCAATTTTTATTCCAAAAATTTTTATTCCACTGTCATGTATAAAGTAATTCATTTGTTCACCCTTCATGGCAACCCTTGCACACCTTGCTTCACAAAGAAGCACACAGTAGCTCATCCTCCGGGAACTGGGGTTTTAAGTCTTGCTTGGGTGCCACTTGAAAGTGATTGGTCACCTCCTCTTCCCACAATCACTCAACTAACTCCCCCCACCCCATACTCCGCTCAGCTTCTGGTCAGACACAGCCAGTTCTACATCCTGCTCAGTTCTCCATTTCCTTTTCTGTACATTATCTCCACCCTCGACCATCATACAGTGATCTACTCTTGTGCTCGTCTCCCTGACTAAACAGAAGAATTCTGAGTTGAAAACTTTTGTCTGGGGCTGGGGAGATGGCTCAGTGGTTAAATGTGCTTGCTTGCAAAGCCTGCAGGGTCCAGATTCAATTCTCTAGCACCCATGTAAAACCACATGCACAGTGGTGCATGGATCTGGGGTTGTTGACAAGAGTCCTGGCTCTCTGTTGTATATCAATTTCTTCTGAATTGAAATAGTTCTTCCTTCCTTGGATGAAGGAAGCTCAAGACACTCAGAAGCCAACAAGCCTGGGGAAAAGGTTGCAAGACCCCTCCCTAAGGCTATGTGCTCCAGAAATGCAGCTTCCACAAGCAGTCACCTATACAGGGTGGGCTTGGAATCATCCATTGCAACCCCTGCTCTGTAAATAACCCCAAGTCACAGGACCATTCCCCAAGATTAGTTTTTATGTAATTATATTTTGGTCTGTGGTCTGTGCCCTGTCTGGGGTGAATAGAACATGTTCAGGACCTCCCAGGGGAAAAGTATCTTAGTGACTAAATGAAGAATCCTGTAATTCAGGGACTTTGGTCTTGGTTCCTGTTTGTTGCATGCACTGTTTAAGGAAGTAATATCAAAAGCTGAACATTTACAACACCCTCCCACAAACCTCTTTCCTATTTTTGTGTTCCAGAACTTCTCAGTACCTAGCATAAAACTCCAGATCTTTATTTTCCCTGATTATTCCCAACCAAAGGAAATCTCTCTCCTTTGACTACAGTTTCCTAAACTTCTCAACTTACAGCTATTTCTCAGAACCACAGACTTGGTGTGAGGATTGTATATCCAATTTATTTTACTCACCCACCTGAGGCTTGGATTTACATTATAACAAACATCCTCACCAAGTGCTCATTTGTGTTTTTGGTTGCCTGGGACTGTACACTGTCCTGCCTAATATAAAATTTGGCACCTTTCCCACTAGAAAGCTCTTCATGTTATGTGGAAATGTTTCCCTGTAGCTTTTAATTATTTCGTACTCCTATGGAGGTCAACTCTAAAACAATTTCCTTTTTTACTTCCCCTGGAGTTTCCTTAAATGCTGCTCACTATGATAATTTGTACTTGCTTAGCTAGCCAAGGACCACTATTCTCAAACGATGATCCCCTTTCTCCAAAGCCCTGTCCTGAACCGTTTTCTATGCTCCTGGTAAGCCGGAAGTCCTAAAAAAGTTCCGGGGTGCAGGGCTGGAGAGATGGCTCAGCTGTTAAGGTGCTTGCTTGCAATACCTAACAACCCAGGTTCGATTCCCCAGTATGAAAATAAAGCCAGATGCACAAAGTGGCACATGCATCTGGAGTTCCTTTGCAAGTGGTTGGAGGCCCTGGCGTGCCCATTCTCTGTCTCTGTCTCTGTCTGCTTAGTCCCAGCACTTGAGAGGCAGAGGTAGGAGGATCCCAGTGAGTTCAAGGCCACCCTGAGACTACATAGTGAATCCCAGGTCAGCCTGGGCTAAAGCGAGACCCTACCACGAAAAACAAACAAAAATTTTTAAAAGGGTAGTTCACTGTTTCCTTCTTGCCCTGAACTGTCACCCCTGAGCTGGGTCATATCAAATGTCCCACAGTAATTTAGCATCACATTCCCTAAAAACAAACAAAAAATAAATTTTTTTAAAAACTCTGCTGGCTTCTGAGTGATACAACTGCAGCTGTCTTGCCTGTTCCATAACTTGGACACCAGGTTTGTGACCTGCGGATTGCACTTCATGAGAGTCCCTAAACCATCTAATGGGGAGACCGCTGCCTGCGAGGAAGGCAGCCAAGGGGACCTTGGAGGGGAGCTCTCCAGACTCACTCCCCCAGCCCCTTCCCCGGGCCTCGCCCCACTAT